>KI669500.1:0-23097 GCA_000507405.3 Kwoniella heveanensis BCC8398
GGGGACGGGGATAGGAGGAGAGTAAGAGAGAGAGAGGGCAAACGGAGGGTAGAAGGTGGGAAGAGGGGGCGGGCAGGAGAGGGTGAAGGTGAGGCCGGGGGAGGTGAAGAATGCCATGCTAAACTCACATTGACCAGCAGTAAGGGTACCGATCATGAACAATCGAGTGCTCATACCGGTGAAGAGACCCTTGGCACCGAGCTGACCGGCCATCTGGATAAGTCGGGAGGTGGTGGACTGGCCGGGTGCGCCCTTGGTCTTGTTGATCTTGGAGAGAAGGGTGTCGGCGGGCTGAGAGATGACGGCGGCGGCCATACCGGCGATCAAACCACCGGTAAGGTTGAGAGTGGTCTGCTGACCGCTGGTGAGAGAGCCCTTGGTCTTGCCGGTGGCCTGGAGAAGCTTCTCGGAGGCAACCTCGAAGACGGCGAACTTGGCCATGGTGTAGGGGACCTGCTTGAAGAGGATGGGACCGAAACCGGCGTAGAAAGCACCGGGACCCTCCTCTCGGAGGATTCGAAGGAAACCGGAGGCGAGACCGGTAGCGAACGAAGGCTGGGAGACCAATCGGATTCGGGTGGCCTCAAGGGGACAGAGGGCAATGTCGGCGAAGAACTCGGCGATGGCGGAGGCACCGAGGTAGACGGCCTGTCGGTTCTCTCGGGCCTTGTCGACACCGAGGACGTCGATAGCCTTCTTCTTCCAGAACTCGTAACTGGAGGGAGGGGAACATCAGTATAGTAGACCTGGTGGGCCATCCATAGCCGATGTCGTCAGAAGATCTCACTCACCCTCCGAACTTGAAGGCACCCTGGATGGCGTAACCAACAAAGGTAGGACCGAAACCGGTCAAGAGGGCACCAGCACCCTCAGCGGCGATGATCTGTCGGAAACCGCCAACCATACCCTGTTGAAGAAGAAGAAGAGGTCAGCAGATATTACTTAGCAATCAAGTATTGGTCTGCGTTGAGGGGATGACGGGAATAAACTCACTCGGTTGTAGACCTCAGGCTCGAGCTGGATTCGAGTCTTGACGACATCGACGGGGGTGAGGGCACCGTGGGTGATGGCGCAACCAAGAGCACCGGCAAGGGCAAATCTGACGCGATGGATTAAAGGGAAGGTGTCAGATGTGCACGCCTCAAGCAAGCAGGGTTGCCTACGACTCCACTTACCGGGCGTAAAGGTCAACACCCTGGGGGGCACCACTAGCATCCAAAGCGGTAACCTTGACGGCCTCCTTGGCGTCCTGGTACTTGAGCTCGGCCTTGTGGGCGAGCTCAGAGCCCTTGGCCTGAACGTCCTTGCCGTAGGCCTGAGCCTGGGCGACGGCGTTGTCGACCTTGTCACCTACTGAAGGGACGAAGAAGGAGTTGGTGGTGGAGAAGAAAGGGTTGGGAGCCATTTTGGATATATGAATTTGAGTGGGGAGAGTCCTTTTGGGGAATGGATATTAGTAGATACAGTAAACAGAAAGCAGAGAAACCAAAGTCGTCACGACAAGGGATCAGATAAGAAGAGAAAGTAAAAGAGAGCCGAGGAGGCAGGCTACGCCCAATGACAATGCAACGCAAACGTGAGAGAGAGAACACGACGGTCAGTCAGTCAGGGCACCTTCGCCAAATGACGGAGTGGACGGATGTAAAAGATGGCATTATCTGTAATCTTTCAAAAACATGTTCACGCCAATACTCGGTCCGTTTCGGAGATTCGGCATTACACCCGTCCACACCACAGAGTGGTTCCTACTTGTTATTGGCAGTACACTGTGCGAGGCGGTGATTGCCGCTCGATCGATCGATCGATCGATCAATCAATCAATCATTTACGGCTATGGCCTGGCCTGATTGATTGATTGATGACAGGTTGATGTTAACCCAAAATCAATCTGAAGCATCTCAAGCCGGCGGCTGTCAAGATGTCTTGGTATATGTGTAATGCATGATATGTGTCCGGCTATCTACCATACTATTGGCATGATTCCATCTCCTGTATTTCCACTCGTCCGTTGTATGCGCCTGCCACAAACAAGCTGTAGGCTTAGCTCTATTGCGGCAACGCGTCGCGGTTCCAACAGCGAGGTCACACGGGTGTTCTGACTTCTCTCGTGGTCTCGTGGGTCAACGCTTCGCGAGATCTGTATCATGCTAGAACCTCCTGAGAAGGTGAGAGGCGATAGGTCTTGAGGAATATGGGAATTGAGCGAGTCTTGTTGCCGCCGTTGAATGTGATGTGCGTATACTATTGCGAGGCAGCCTGGAATGGCTGCTTGACTTGCTCGACGTCCACGGCAGCTTCTTCAGGCTCCTCCACCTTCGGCGCAGGAGCAGGTTGCCCCGTCCCTGTCGTTCCGGCCTGCACTCCCTCAGATCCCTTTCCTAGACTGTCGAATTTGTCCGCTAACCCCTCGAATCCACCGAAGAATCCACCTTCGAACTGTTTCAGAGCTTCCACTATGTCCCGCCCCTCCTTGCTATCCTGACTATACCTCACGCGCTTCTTGATTCCCCTGTCAGCCCTTCTCTGAGCTTGAATGGGCTTTCGCTGCACCTCCACTCGGAACTGTAATGGCGTATCTTTACCCGTGGGGTTCTTCGTCAATTTCTCCGCGGAGGTGATGACGGTTTCAGAGGCTGTATTCGTTGAGAGGATCTTGGAAATATCATTCCATGAGGGACCTCCCAGGAAGTTCGATTCGCTCGAGATGGCCGGCGAGGGGATTTCAAGCAGCAATGCGCTGTCGAGCTGGACGGGTTTCAGGGTAGTAAGGAATATGGTTGGACCCAATTTCTTGGCATCTTGATCTTTTGCAATGTACAGATCTAAGATCTCTGTGCCTAGTTTGGCTTCGATGGCTTTTATGATAGCATAAGCGTGGACCAAGGAGGGTATACCGTCGAACGTTCGAACGACAAGTTTGGTTGAGCCCTTTGAGGGGTCAAGGTCTGGATGAGGGAACGTTATGAGCGTGCGGCGGGAGTGGTAGCTTGTCGTCACCGGTTGAAGCAGGGCTGATGATGTCGGGAGGATGGTGAGACGGGACGAGGATGACGAGCCAAGCGAAGGTCGAGCGGCTCGGCAGCTGGAAAGAAGGGGCCGCAGACGCGAGGGGCCGGAGAGTAGGTTTCGGGGGTTCATCCTGGACAAGAAGTGTCGCTCAGCGAATCGATAAGACTTTGATTGTGTCTCTGCTTCTCCGGTCGGTGCGAGTGGTACGAAGTTGATCTTGGTTCAAGAGATGATTTCGATATCTGGGATGTATTGCTAGTTAGTTATCTGACTATAACTCACAAACGCAATAAGAGCTAAGCTAGACCAACTTTTGACGTCTTTCCGGATGCTCGGAAACGCTCACACCACGCGACCAAGAATGACGTGGCATAATCTTGAGAGAACTCTAAGTGTGCTCCTTTTGATCCCGTCCTAGTCGTTCTAGTCGGCCGTCAGCGCCTGTCCATCTATCTGTCCAGGTCGCTCGACGTCAGATGCAGCATGCGTGCAACGTAACCGATCCTTCCTCATTGTTGTTGGTAAGCTTTGTCTATCCCATACCGCATTTCGTATCTACTTCACCATCCGATCAAACCCAGCTCTTCCAACCATCTGCACCCGTACCGGCTGACTCGCAAGACCACATCCAGTTCCCCTGCATCTAGAGATACAACGGCCACCTATTGCGTCAGCTTCCACCTCCACTTGCTTGGTCCGAGTGCGCCATGGCCCCTGTAGCGAGCGGCTCGACATGGGCTGAGCCCACAAAAGATGACAAACCCCCCAAGTGAGCTCGAAGCGGCATTCTAGCCCTACGTTACCCACTGGACCCAGAGCTGTACTGTCCGAGTGTTTGTGGCCGAGATGACTGCGCCTCGATCCTTGCGGCAAGCGGACCATCCCCGGTCAGACCTGGAAACCGAAAGACCAAAGCTCTTGGACTCCTGGGAGCGGTAAGTAGACCCTTGCTGACTTCCAATACCTTCGTCCTCTTGCGATTGCGATCATTCAGAGATGCGGACCTTAAGACAGCTTGGCCGTTCCTCAAGACTGGTGTGGAGCATATGATGTCGAGGTGAGTTTCTCTCTCTCTTCCTGCTTGCCCATCATTACCTCTGTCGATAATCCCTGCATCCAAGCGTTGCCATGCAAAATTCAAGGGCGTCCTGATCATCCCCTCCTGCCCGCTCTCAAGCCTGGGATCTTAGCAGTGCTGACGTTATCTCGTATACTGGCTTGTTGCATTCCGCAGGATGCACTACGGCATGTCATATTCATACTACATCCTACTCTTCACGACCGTCTACGATTTCTGCACTCAGCCAGGAAAAGCCGGAGCCTCATCATTCAGCACCACTCGAGGGGGAGCTAGTCTGCAGGGCGCGGATCTTTACAGGAGTCTGCATAATTGGTTGAGCGAACATTGCAAGGACATGAGAGAGGTGAGTTTGAGTAAACCATTCAATCAGTACAGCGATTGCCGCAGATTCTGCTCCTTGGACTGTTATACCCATGTACGGCAAATGGAGCTGATGACTTTGCCTCGTCTGCAGGAATCCGAAAAACTTTCGGACCTTGATCTGCTCAAGTACTACGCCACACAATGGGATCGATTCACGACTGGAGCGCGATACGTGAACAAGCTGTTCAACTATCTCAACAAGCATTGGGTGAAGAGAGAAAAGGACGAGGGGAGAAAAGAAGTGTACACTGTCTATACCGTGAGTTTCTCGACTCGCCCTCATACGAAAATCGGTCACGGGCCAGTGGCCGGACACGCTTGCGCACACGCTGATCCGCATCTCTCCCTGATTGCATCTTAGCTCGCTCTCGTCGCGTGGAAGCAGAACTTCTTCAAACACTTTACTGGTCCTGGGGGCATGAGCCGGCTTACCCAAGCGATCCTTCGCCAAATCGAGCAACAGCGAAATGGAGAAGCAATTGATTCAGGGTTACTCAAGAAGGTCATTGACAGTTACGGTGGGTTCCATGCTGCCCAGTCCTTGCTGCTATAACATAGCTGACTCAGCTGGACATTATTGTAGTATCGCTGGGTTTGGATGAAGCCGATGCTCAGAGGCAGAACCTCGACGTATACCGAGAATACTTCCAGATCCCCTTCCTGACCACGACCGAGCAATACTACAACGCCGAATCAAGCGCTTTCGTCGGATCCAACTCTGTGTCTGATTACATGAAGAAAGCGGAAGTAAGGCTCCAGGAGGAGGCTGATAGGGTCAACCTTTATCTGCATGACAGCACAAGAGCAGATGTAAGCTAAACTCGTCCCATGGCTGGACGCAGAGTTCCTCAGCTCATCAATACTATTCACCATGTGCAGTTGAAGACAAAGTGCGAAGCCGCTTTGATTGGCGACCACCAGGAGCTTATGTGGGGAGAGTTCCAATCATTACTAGATACGGATAGAAGGGATGGTGAGTCCTTATCAATTGAGCCTACATCCCCAACCAGCTGACATGTTATCGATTTCAGATCTCGCACGAATGTACAGCTTGCTATCACGTATTCTTGGCGGGTTGGATCCCTTACGTGTGAAATTTGGAGAGCACGTGAAGAAAGCGGGTCAAGCAGCTGTAGAAAAAGTCTTGCCGGCGCCCGGTGCCGTTTCCGAGACTGGAAAGGCCGAGACTTTGGTGAGTAACTGCACCTATGCGGCGGACGACGAGTACAAGAGCTCATCATCAAGTCACATAACTTCAGGATCCCAAAGCGTATATCGAAGCGCTGCTGGAAGTGCACTCCAAATTCACAGAGGTAGTGGAAGGGCCATTCCGGGCAGAAATGGGCTTTAACAAATCTCTGGACCAGGTGAGCTGGACTTAGCGACCCATATCATGGATTCGACTGATCAATCGTATTCGTGCTAGGCCTGCCGAGATTTCTGCAACGCCAATGCTGCCTGCACGACTTCCACCAGATCGCCCGAACTGCTGGCCAGCTATTGTGATCAACTTCTGAGAAAGAGCAATAAGGACCTTGATGCGGAGTCACTGGAGGCTGCACTGAATCAGACTGTGAGCTATGTTGGGCCTGCCCGGGCAACAGAAGGCTCAGCTAACGCCAACACCATGCAGATGATCATCTTCAAGTTCATCGACGACAAGGATGTCTTCCAGAAGTTCTACCAGAAGAAGCTGGCCCAACGACTGGTCGGATCATTGTCTGCGTCGGATGACAGCGAGAGTAGCATGATCACCAAGCTCAAGGAGGTTTCAGGATTCGACTACACCAATAAGCTGCAGAGGATGTTTACCGGTGAGCTCAATGACCATGAATCACATCGCATTACTCAGCTGACGCCTATTGATTAGACGTCAATCTGAGTCGCGATCTATCAGAAAGGTTCAAGGAGAAGGAAAGAACCCAGAGTGTCAGCGCTGATAGTGCGTTGGTTTCGGTTCCACGTTCGAGATATATGCCCACTATAGCAACGCTGACGATCAACCTCGACATACGTTATAGTTGACTTCCAACCGCTTGTGCTCGGTACCAATTTCTGGCCTTTGGCGCCTCAACAAACCGACTTCAGCATCCCGCGGGAGATACAAGCTACATACGATAGATTTACGACCTTCCACAATGAGGTGCACCAGTGAGTGCTCCTTCTAATACATGCGTGACGATTGTTGCACTGACCAATCTGCATTCGACTCATTCTTGCAGAGGCCGAAAGCTCACATGGCTCTGGCACGTTTCCAAGAACGAGCTCAGAACGACATACCTATCCCAGAAATACATATTCATGACTTCCTCATACCAGATGGCCATCCTCACTCAGTTCAACGAGAACGACACCTTGACTTACCGAGAAATTCTGACGGGCACGAAGATCTCGGAGAACATCCTCAAACCGCAATTAACGCTTCTGGTGAAGGCTAAGGTGTTGCTACAGGAAGGAGAGAACTATGATCTGAACTTGAGTGAGTCGGCTGAGTCGGCGATTCAGTCGTTCAATGTCATTGCGGCCGTGTAGCTAACGGTAATGCTGGATTATCAGATTTCAAATCGAAGAAGGTAAGCCAGCTGACGGTGTTAGAATAGAAAGACGTCTAAGCTGACATTCTTTTGTTTTGCGCCCGATAGATCCGAGTACAGCTCAACCAGGCTGTCAGATCCGAGCAGAAAGCTGAAGCAAAGGAAGTACTGCAAGCTGTGGACGAGGACCGAAAGTTCATCTACCAGGCTACTATTGTCAGACTGATGAAAGGACGAAAGGTGAGTCAACAGCTCACGTCGCATCCAATCTGACCGGTCGAGAACAGAAGAAACCGCTGACATCCTGTGTGTGCAGACCATGCAACATCAAGCTTTGATCCAGGACGTAACGACGCAGATCTCCGTGAGTGAACCTAACCTTCACAACCCTTCATTGGTCTGCTTGGTACAGTCAGCGATGTAGTTGCTAATATGATCGACGCTTGTTGTCATCAGGCCAAGTTCACACCCAAGATCCCAGAAATCAAAAAAGCCATAGACTATCTGATCGACAAGGAGTATCTGGAACGTGCAGCCGACTCGAACAACACTTAGTAAGTAGTGTGGCATAGGGCATGCATGACGGCATCAAGAAGTGCTCGCTGATGTTTGTTCGATACTCGTAGCAACTATTTGGCGTAAGATGCCGGCTCATGTCAAGGCCATTCAACCTTCAAGTTTGCGGATATGCCACTCTGGCAGGATCGATTGGCCCAGGAACCACCATCGCTAGATGCTCAAGCAGCGTACAATTGGTCCCACAATTAGGCCCATGCCGGTGTCAAGCCGTACCTGCGTGAGGGGATCGAATCAAGTGACAGATGGATTGTTAGAGGGGTCGAGAAGCAGGGGACAGATCACTCCATCATTGCATATAGCCTTCCCGTCCCTCCTTTCTCCTTTTTCCCACTTGAACTGTCGAGTTCTCCGAGTTTCTTTTCTCAATTCGCTGTGTATCTATTGTCGTACTACAACCCCCTCCATTTCATGGAAGAGACAGAAGTCATGTTGAGTTATAAACACCGCACGATATGACAGGATGATCACAAGACACGACATGTAAACAATCAAACATCGCATCGTCCAATTGAGATTACAGATGTCGCGTAACGTCTTTAGCACCTTTAGCACTTACAATAGGTCTCATCCGAACTGACCGTATCCATCAAAGCAAGTAACTTAACCAGACGATTGTGTATCACTCAGCGAATCAGCTCCAACAGCGAAGTCACTCGCAGTAATTTGTCTTCTCATTTTGCCCGATATGATAGGAAGTAGTAAGCCTACGTTATTCGTTATCACGTTACGTCAACACAATCTACTAGCTACACAATCTCCGTTGGAACCGGAATAGCTATAGCTATGTTGGTGTAAGTTAGGGTGTTCCGGCTAGTGTCAAGTCCGGCATGACCGGATGGGATGGATGACTTGCGAGCGAATGCTCGGACTTCTTATCTACGATCTCCAGCTACAGGAGTCATTCCAATGAGAGTCTGTACAGACTCTGTGCGCTGCGATGCGTAGGCTTTATGTAGCTCTTTTGTCCTTGTTGTTGTATTAAACGACTCGAACCTAACTCTGACCTGCACAACTCATTTTTAGCCTCTTAGTAACAGCAGCACGTCGCCCACCTGTTCTTTCGGCTTCCGGATCGAATTCGCGCTCGATTACAAGCACAGGCACAAGAAATATCGGACCCCGACTACGCACCCGTAGCATCCACCGAAAGCTCACAGCTCATAATGACCAACGACATCGCTGGCAGCCAGAATCAAGAGGGGCTCAAGCTCTTCGTGGGTAACTTTGTGGATACCCCCTCAGCTGGAGAGCTGCGTATCAGGCGAGAACACCTCTTAGGTGAGCTTCCATCGAACCTTCTGTCACTCTTCCAAAATTCTACGCAATGACGCTTATCTGTCTGAATCCACATCCACTGATCCACATTTCCAGCCGTTTCGCCCGAAGGCTACATCACCCACCTCGCCCCCCTCCATTCCGACTCGTCCCAACTCCTCCTCTCGACCCACCCCGACGCTGCTGGCTCCTCTCTCACGCAGATCCCGGCGCATTCATTCCTCTTACCGACATTCACAGACCTCCACCTCCACGCTCCTCAATACATGTACTATGGAACAGGTCTGGACTTGCCGTTATTGCAATGGCTCGAACAGTATGCTTACAAGGCCGAAGAGAGGATTGACGCCAGTGCCGAACTGGCAGAGAGGGTCTATGGGAGATTGGTGCAGAGACTCAAGGAGAATGGGACGGGATGTGTGAGCTTGTTTGGAACCATCGGCGTGAGGGCAAAGTGAGTGTTTCACTGTTCATGATCATACACCCAGCACAACCATTCGTCTCTAAGTCAGGGTGTCATGACCCCTATCTTTCTGAGTCGCGCTGTACATGCTGAAGGGGCACATCTTCGTGGGATGGACAAGCTGAGGTGTACGTAAAATGAGATGGTTGGTCGGGGCTGAACCTCATCACCCTTTCGCCACAGCTTGATCCTCGCCAAGAAGATGCAGGAAGCCGGACTGCGAGGATTTATCGGCAAGCTTTCGATGGATGAATCTCCCGTGAGTTGCACCATATGACTGGCCCCCTTACCCGTCAGTGGCCTGTCATGGTCATCCGATTGTCCTGGCAGTCCTTGATGACTCTTGATCTCACCTCATCACATATCGAATCGCCTGCGACGTACCGCAATCCGCTGACCAGTCCATCCCATCTCGTTGCAGCGCCCGACGTACGGCGAATCATCAGCCTCGGCCTCCCTGGCATCTGTGACCGATTTCATAGACTCGCTTCAATCCTATCTTTCATCCTTCAAGCCGCATGAGAGACTGGTCGAACCCATCATCACACCCCGATTCATCCCTGTATGCTCGGACGAACTTCTCGTTGGTCTCCAGAAATTGGGTCAAGAAAAGGGAGTTAGGGTGCAGAGTCATATGTGCGAGGGAAGAGACCAGATGGATATGGTCATGAAGTCGAGAGGGAAACGCGATCAGGATCTGTGGGATGAGGTGAGTAACAAAGATGCTTGTTTGTTGAGTCGAGATACCATGATGCGGATGCTGCGAAAACAAACAGTCAGCAGCTGATGTGTCTGGTCCAGCTTGGCTTCCTTGGCCCAAAAACCCTTCAAGCACACGTCACATACCTGGACGAAAACATGATCCCTCTCGTGAAGGAGCGTCAATTGACTATGGCGCACTGCCCTCTGTGAGTAAACAATGTGTCAGTCGCAAGGTCGACAGATTCTAACGTGAATTCCCTCCCTTCGACAGGTCAAATGCTTATTTGTCAGAGAAGCAGTTCCCTCTGCGAGAGTGAGTGTAAAGCGTCAAACGTCCTTTTGACGATGCAAAATCCTCTTTTGCATCGGGAAACACAACAACGGGTCATACAGGCCGTCCACTAACGCTCCATGACCTTTTACTCCACCTTAGAGCAATCGATGCCGATCTGCAGGTCGGACTAGGCACAGATATCGCCGGTGGATACTCTCCCTCGATACAAGTGCAGATGCGACAAGCCGTGATCATCTCCAGATTACGCGAAGGCGCGCGATGCGAATCCCTCGACTGCTCTTTTGCAGACGCCGACGCTCAGGAAGCGGATGCCGCCTCCTCGTCAGTCTCTGCCTCTAATGGCCAAGCGAAGAGCAAGAGCAAGAATGTCAAGGTGGATTGGAAGGAAGCCGTGTACCTTGCTACCCGTGGAGGAAAGAAGGGCATGGGTCTTGGTGGCGCACTGGAGGTTGGCATGGAGTTCGACGTGCAGCTTAGTGAGTGGACTAGTGCAACGATATCGGGCGGGAAGTCACCTGCGTTCCTTTCCCGGGTGCAGTGCAACATCTGTCTGGAACTTTGGTAATTCCAAGCTCCGAGCTGGAGCTCCATCCTTGTTGAAGACACGATTTGCGTGAACGGAACAGAAGCTGACGGTGACCGACATCTGATCGCATGTCTTAGTCGAGCTCGCCAGCAGAAGCTCGCCGAGCGGTACAGGTCCCCTCGACCTGTTCGACCTCAAGGTCGAGGAAGATCCATCGAAACTCGACGAAGCGTGGTGGAACGAGAGCATCGAGAGATGGTGGTGTAATGGAGATGAGAGGAATAGGAAGGGCATGTGGGTACAGGGCAAGAAGATTGCGTGAGCGTGAGCCTAAGCGTAAACCGGGCGGGACGGGACAGTGGTGTTGTATGGTGATTAGCTAATTAGATGCATGTCATATACTGTAAGCGATTGTATTGCCGACTGAGAAATGCCCTATCCTGGCAATCCTTCATCGACCAGGCAACGGGCACAAGGTGCAAGATGCCAATACTGTATGTCGATATGTGGCGTCTTCAGTGAGGGCATTGGATGTTTTTTTGACCCCCGTTGGCTACGCCTTAGCTCAACGGTACAGTACCATACGTATACCTGTACATACAGGCCAGCTTTGACAGTAGTATGATGCCGACACCCACGCTAACGCGAATGCTTATACAGCATTCATTATATGACCCAGCTTATGCTATCTACGGTACTTGGCTCATGCTTGATTGACGGTATAAACAAATTCATACGTGAGCGTCACCTCGCCAGGCAATGATGAGTTGATCTATACAGAATGCAAAAGGAATGGGGATGGGTCTGTGCGGTCATTCTGCTTCTCTTACTGATGTTGATGCTGATGATGATGATTGCTACACGTAGTGTAGTGCTGATGCTGCATTCTCTGCTACTGCTCATCCTTTACCTCAACCCGATCCCACTCCGCTCCTTCTTCCTTCCCACTTCCCACTTCCTTCTTCCTGCTTTCGTCTTTCTTCCTCTTTACACCTTAATATTCACTGTTTCTCGTTGTCCGAACGATCAACCGTATCTTCCTACCGAGACTCTGCCATCAACAAATACTCTCACTCGTGAGTATTCATCGCGATCCAAGATATGCCTACAGTCGTGTTGTGGTAACGCTTGTACCAGTGGAATGGGACACCCAAGCTGATGTGATCAATCCACTCTTCTTGATCCTGTGTTCTGTCCATATCTCGACTCTTTGACCTATATCATCGATCATCCTCGCTTGCCCCGTCTCCTCACCGTGCTTACTCTCCTCGCCCGGCAAGCGCATTTGCTGCTGCCAGTAGCCATCCTGTTCTAGGGGTCCAGCTATCATACTTTTAGACTCTCAACATCTGCCATCTCTCCCCGCTAACCTCACTTCGAGATGCCCCGACCATCCCGCGCTCGAAAAGCACCGCCGGTGTTCGGGAACATGGTGTCGTCTGACCAAGCTTACGGGTCGGGCGACGAGGAGTATGACGAGGATATCCAGCTGGCCGATGACGATGGCGATAACGATGCTGATGCGGGGGAAGATGGAGATGACGACGAAGACGAGGAGGAGACGGAATATGGCTCGGAGGTAGAGGATGAAGGCGACGATAGAGCTGCTGCCAGCGAGAGCGAAGATGACGATAGAGTGAGTGTCTTACCGCCATTACATAGTCTCCGCATGTGCTCAAATCTCCCACTTCAAGCTCAGTGGGAAGAGTGCATACCGTATATATCTCCTTTGGAAAAGAGTCTTGTGTTATCGAGGATGGGATGAGGGAGTCACATAGCTGACGAGACGTCTTCGAATCATTTTTATCCCTTCTGCCTCGTCGGCCACTGCCACACTTCTTGATTGCCATCCTCAGAACCCGAAGTCCAAGTCCAAGTACAAGTCCGGAGCACGAGGCAAGAACAACGAAAAAGTTGCGCCAAAATCGAGCTTCAAACCTATCACCGATCGCAGCAAAGGCGACAAAGGTGGACTCTCTTCCAGGCCCAAGTCCAGCACGGGCTCAGCGATCTCCTCCGCTGCCAAGTCGAAGGGAGGTGCCAAGTCTACGGTCCTCCCTGCCTTCAAGGGCAAGGTACAGTCTACCACAGCCAATAAGGTGGTGAAGAAGATTGATCTCAAGTCCGCGTCAAGTCGAAACCAAAAGAGGCGGATCATCCAAGAATCGGACGAAGAGGGGAGTGAGGTACCTACCGAAAGGAAGGACGAAGACGATCGCAACGACGAAGATGGTGGAATGGACCCTGACGATGAGCAAGAAGGGGCTGATCACTCTGAGAACGATGTCGAGAATGACGTCGATACAGGAGTTGATAAGACAGCAATGAATAAGGTCAGCTAGCCGGGGAGTATCGACGGAGCCTGTCAGAGCTGAATTGTATGAATGCTGAATAGAACAACAAGTCTGCCCCGACCAAGGCCGGAACCAATAAAGCCGTTACGGTACCTACAAAGGTAAGTTGATCGCACAGTGCCTACATTATGATCGCTGTTGCAGATGAACCTCTCACGATCCAGAGAGAGAACTCTAGGACAACTGGACGGCTGACCTGATATCGTCACGGCACTTCAGACGGCGAAGGCTACCAGCGGAAGCCAGAAGCAAGTCGCTTCGACGGACTGCGAAACAGATGAGGAGGCTTTTAGCAAAGAGAGCGATGGGGTAAGTTGAGCGGCACCGACAGCATCTGGACCGAGTCGCTAATCTATTTCGTGCCTCATCAGGAAGCTGTCGATGCCGGAGATGTAGAAACATCTGAAGACGAAAAACAGTCTCATGCAAAATCCAAAGCTGCGTCCAAACCAACTAAAAAGCCCGTTCCATCTACGAAGAAAACAACTCAACCATTACTCAAGCCCAAATCTCCCATGAGCGATGCTTCTACCAAATATCAGAACGGCAAAGATGCACCCGATAGCAAAGGTCAACCGAGAAAGAACCGGATCACGCTCGCCCCATCTTCCAGGTCGGCTGTTGTACCCTTTCCTAAACCTGATACATCTGCTACGAAGAAAGGCAAATTTACAGGTCTGAAGCCCAAGACAGCGGACAATAGTGTGGCAAGCACAAGTAAGCCGGCAATCAAGCCTTCTCTGGCTGCTAAGAAGGTTCCCGAGCGACCCAAGGAACCGTCAAAGCCTGTGAAGCCTGTCAAAGCAAGACCTACCTCAACTAAGGCCAAGGAACCGAAAATGAACGTTACCAAACCGAAATCAGAGACGAGAGGTGAGGTAGATAAGGCAAGAAAGGAATCAGGCACGGAGGACCGTGATGAACACGAACACCAGGTGGAAGAGGCAGAATTTTCCGAGGTGAGCTCGAAGATCGGGTGTATTCTCCAGGAACCAGAGCTGATCTTGGTATCATCTTCAGAAAGCCCAGGAAACCGATAACGGCAACAATGGAGTCAACATCACCCCTCAATCCGCAGAGTCGTCACCTCAGCCCGTTATCGCTGCCAAGAAGCGTGCTCGTACCCCCAGCGATGAGTCTGTGGCTGAGCCCGTAAAAACAGCGAACTCGAAGAACGGGAATGCCACCAAGCCCAAAGCTATCGGCAAGACGGTTGCGAAGGAAGTTGCGGCCGACTCTGCCCAGTCGGGCAGAGAGGAGGACGAGGTCACACCGCCGTCACCCAAAAAGCGTGACATCACCAAAACTAAGGAGTCGAAGGCGGAACCAAGCGTGAAAGATACTCCTCCCGTCGAAGAAGCGCGTGGTGATGCAGATCTCGTTATCGACTTTGGTGATCTCATTCAGGTGAGCTTTGTTGATCGATACTGGTATTGTTGCCACATTACAATTTTCGACGAGCAGCGTCGAAGCCAATTCCACCTGCTCAGCGACTCCTGTTGACCCTGCTGAGGACGCTGTGGCGTCCGGAACCACACGTCCCGGCGCTGTGTGACAGTTCGACTTGGAAACAATTGACGGCAGAGTGGGATGCCTATGCTTACAACAACTTTTGCTCGCATGATAGCCTGCCAACAGTCAGCTGACGAGCACTTCGAACGAAGTGGAGGAAGAGATCGAATATCGGTCACAAGCGACTACGCAAGGCGACGACAATGTAAGCTAATTGACTCGCCTAGGCGAACGACTAGCTTATACTACAACGTGACTGCTTCCCTTAGTCCGATATTGATCATGAGGCGAGTCAAGTGATCGTCATTGAGAAGAAGGATGCCTCTCTCGACCCTTCTACCAACCATGACGTGAGTGATCGCTGGAAACGCGTGCTAAGTCGAATGTCCCAAAAAAAGCTAATCAGAATGGCTTATGTGTAGGAATCTTCGCAGGAGACAATCGGCGATGTCGCTGACCAGAAGAAGCGCAAGCGTACTGCCTCGACCCCATGCCCACCATCGAAGAAGACCGCACCCGCCCCAGCTCAGAAGATCCCTTCCTCAGTCAGGCGAGATATCATTGCACTCTTCCTTACCCCGGAATACCTTAGGACACTCTCCTTCACTTCTATCCAGACGGATGAGTGCAAGTCTGCCAAGCTCTCACGCCACTGGCGACAAGTGCTCGGACCCGATCTCAAGCACTATTTCTCTGGCGACAAGTCTTCCACCTCGCCCAAGAAGGGCAAACAGTCCTCTGCTGCCGGTGGTATCAACAAGGATATGAGGTCCAAAATTTGGAAACTTATTTCCGACCGGTACGAAAAGGCGGATTGGAAACCGTTGGAGGACGAGAGTGGCATCTCCACAACCAAACTCAAGAGACATTTGAGGGATGTCATGAATAAGGAGGCAAAGAAGTTTATCGAAGGGTGAGCGTGCGTGTGGTAGCAGAATGAGTCGGTGCAGAGTGAGTTATCCCAGGGCAGCGGACACACAGTAGTACAGTAGTGTCGCGCTACATCTATACAATCATCTCCAATATCCTCATCTATGGTGTGAGCATCATACACATACCCTCCGTTGGTAAACCCGATAATGATCACATCCGAGCCGTGTGCCATATCTCTCTCTACGTGTTGACATGAGGCGCAAGACGAAGACGGTATTCTGCGTGCAACTATCATGTTCATAGATCCCATACAAATGCATCGTCAAATGCCTGTGAACCAAAGCACGCGAGAGATAGCTAGAGACCTCCTATAGTATCATATCATATCAGTACAGCCCTGACTGACATATGCTATCGATCCACTTCCCCAAGGCTAAAATTCCCAAAAAGGCTGTACTGTTGTGTCCCGTCCTATGTTATAATGTAATGCTGCAGATCTTGTGCTGGTCTGCGCGGAGATCATGCCTGCTAGGCCTTGGAGCCATTAGCGATGACGGACCATGGGTGCTCGATCTCTCCGGTCTGGATGGCGGTGATCCTGTCGAGGATACCCTTAGCGATGGCGCCGAGGCCGTCAGGTCCAGTGGGGATGTTGATATCTCGTCCCTCGTAGCCGATCCTGTGGGATGTGGGAAGTCACAGAGCGCAACGATTAGCATCACCCTTCTATCTTGACTCCACTGGGACCACTTCAGTTCAGTAAACTGCTACCTGCTCCGCAGGAAATACGTCGTCATGAACGATACCGAGATCGAGATGATGCGATTTCGGAGACTGTGATGTGCAACATCTGTCCGGAACTCACTTGTCGACGGCAGAGACGATAGCGGCAGTACCAGTTCCAAAGACTTCGAGGAGCGTGCCATTCTTCTCAGCTTCCACGAGGTCGGCCATGATCAGTTTTCGTTCGGAAACGGTCATCTTCTCGGGTAATCCAGGGATGACGAGCTCGCCGCTCTCATGGGCTCGGGCCAATTGGAGGGCGCTGTGGTGCAAAGCAACATGTTCATTAGTAGCGGTACAGTTTATGCATCATATAGTCCGCCTTGATGTCCTCGAACGAGAATAGACTGTTGCACTCACGAATCTCGGGTCACACCGGGCAATACAACGTCGTCAAGAGGGGGAGTGACGAGCTCGACGCCTGCACAAATAGACGGGAATATGAATGAAGACAGGAATGAGTTTCGGATAGAGAAGCATCAGCGTTCTCCACTTGTATGGAACAAACATGGTGCTCGGCACTCACTGCCGTCGGGCTTCTTGAAAGCGACAAACAAGTTCATGGTGCCGACCTATCAATACAGATTAGTCAGATCAGTAAAGGCGCGAGGGAATTATCTATGTATGGTTTCGCGGCAAACAACTCACCTCAGTCAAAGCGTGCTCCTCGCCCAATAACCAGAGGTTTTGGGAGTAACCCTCTTTGGCGGCCTCTGCCTGGGGTACAACACCGGGGGCATAGCTGAGCAAGATATGTTTGAGGTGAATCAGTTCATTCCTCACATGATGAATTCCTTCTCTAGTTCGATGATAGGTTCATGGTGGCAACAGTTAGAACATGGGTTGACTCACTTCGCACCGAGCTTGTAACCACCCGTGCCTCCCGGAGCGGCTCGAACGAACTTGGTGGTAGCGAGCAATTGGACGGGCTTGAAACCCGAGGCGTAGTATGGGCCGACCTGTGGCCGGGACGGCAATAAACAAACGTGACGGGCCGGTCAGTTCGATTATCCCGCTGAACGTGGTTGACAGAAAAACGCAGTCGTGAAAGAGGGATTTGGCGAGGGAAATGGGACGAATAACGCTTACGGGTGAGCAGATGACGAACAACAGCGCGTCAGATGAGGGGTTGACACCGAGTGCGTTTTGGGTTCCGATCAATGTGGGTCCTATTGGCGGTGTAGAGTTATCAGGACGACAGCAAACAAATTAGCATGGTACAGCGGGACGAACAGTCCATGGCTTGATCTAGCTTGGCGTACATTGGCGTACAGAGAGCCTTCACACAGGGGGCGCGAGGAGTGATCAATCGAGCTCAGCTCGGTCTACTCACGGATGTACAGCGAGTATCCTTTCTCCTTGGGAATCCATTCCGAGTCCAATACGACAAGCTTCTTGATAAGCTCCTCGAGCTGTTTACCATCAAATTGCTATGGGTTCGTAGGTACTCATCGCGTCAGCGGACCGTTCCACAGAGATATCTGATAGGAAGAAGGAAGGCTCAGACTCACGGGCAAAGCAATTCGGGAAGCGCTCTGTTTGCGTTGTAGAAAATGGGGAAATGCAAAACACAGAGAGGGTTAGTCCTCTCGGGTCGTTTTCGGACAAGATGTAGTCCTTGGAGAGATCATCTCACTGACCCTGTTCATCCTCGCCATGTTCATGTCGGGCCTGAACAGTCTTACGGTCCCATCTTCGTTTCGGTAAGCCTTCATGCCTTCGAACCTGTTCAGGAGATCAATGAAGTTTGTCAGGCACTCAGCTCGAAACACAATATTCCGGCCGCGTAGGCTGATGGACCACGAATGCGAGTCGTGGCAGGCGATTGTAAAAGAGTTTGGCCTTGTCCCTGTTAGCAATGAAATCCTTCACTTACAAGCAGAAAGCGTAGTGAAAGACGGTGGATGAAGGGTCGAGTTCCAACTTGGCATCTGCAAGAACAGCACCCACGATCGTCAGCACAATTGACCCCAACGCCAATAGCTCGAAAAGAGGACATTATACTACACGATCATCATACTCACAAGGCTTGATTTCGGGAGTTCCCCAGCCGCTCGAGCTAGACCAAGGGATAGTGAGCATGTGGTCGGTGAAGGTATGCCCGAACCTGAGCTTTGAGGGCGGGAGCTTGTCCTTGGGCGAATTCGTCTTTGTGACCTCGACCAATGAAGCCTGATGGAAGAGGAGAGGGAGGGGGAAAAGATGATCATGCAAAAGATGTAGGATGGGTGCGGTATCTGTCAGTACTGGACTGACTGCTCAGGCGAGATGTTCTCGGGATCTCATCATAGCGAACAGCAGCTGAAGGTGACGCGATGAGACTTACGTCGATGTCAGGCATTTGAATGATCTCCCCGGTCATCACATCCCGCATAGGCTGAGCGGCCTTCTTGTACCCTCTAATCTGATTCTGGAAGACCACAGCAGGTCGCACAATGGCAGGCCTGGGACCAGAAGCTCGGGGAGCCGCAGCTCGAGCAGCGAGCCGAGCGGCTGAGCGAAGTGATAATGTTGTTGCCATGGTTGATTGGGGCTTGCTGTTATTTCGGGCCGTGGATGAGTACCTCAACGCTCTGATTGATGGATTTATATATGTAGTGGACGAGAAGAGCAGAAGTATGGAACAGTGTACGTGGTTGAGAAATGTTGATGGAGTCGAGAGTGGTCGCGGTCGAGTCGGGAGCTCAGGTCCGGGCTGTTTCTTTATTTGACTTGACTCATATGAGGTGTCCGTCTTTCAGTCGGCCAACGCCGACAATTCGGCTCAGGAATGCCGCTCGGCCGGATCGCAGACAGATAACTTAGTGGGTTAAACCATGATGTCGAGTCGAGCGCGGCAGAGTGTCACCGTTACTACCACCTGGTCCCGATCATTCGAATCCTGCTGAGCAGCGAGGACACAATCTCGAGACGCCTTGTCCATCGACAATAAACACTGCACCAATCATGCTAATCTAGTCTGCTGATGAGAGATTGAGACGGGGCGAACATACCACCACTTGTGGTATGTGCAGAACCAGAATCAGAACCCTGGGTCACCATTGTCCTTTGACTCTGGCGTCATGCCCATCACCCTCGTACAGATCAAATACACTGACGTCTATAGCTAGCGACTTATTCGGCTCATCATGCTATTCTCCGTCACTCCCATCAGAACGCCCTCCATCACCATCACCCGTCCTCTCAGCAACAACCGAGTCTGCTTGGTTCCTCAGATGACGCCTCATCCGCGCACTGACGCCGTGCATCAATCAAGCGATATGTGGCTGGCACTAACACTCGAGCGTCACTCACCATAAAGAATGTATACATACATGTTCGTCGCGTATATAACCATTGACTACCTTGCTACCTTGTGCAACTGCTAAACCATTGCCACTCGACAGACTCCTCACTCAATCACACAAACACTCTATCATCTCTCTGCTCACCTTGCCACTTACTGCAACCAGATTCTATAGACGCACAACAGCAAGTTACTTGCTAAGCCAAGCATGTCCAGCACCGTAGACAATCGACCGACTCAGTGAGTGGCTTTACATGCGACATCATCAGAAAGGACCGAGAATAGAACTGACGACAAGTGATATGAATACATATCTAGGAGTGATCCCGCCGCACAATCCGCGGGTGCGCCTACGCCCGGTCCTCCTACACCGGCCACAGAGCACCAGGAGCCGGCGGTCGAGCACAAGCCGACGATGGGCGAGAAGATCACCGGCAAGTTCCAAGAGCTCGGTGAGTGGGGCTGTGAGCTTGCTCGGGTTATCTGTCACTAATCTACAACTACGTATGTACATCTGCTGACTATTCGATTCGGTCTGTCCGTTGGCATTCCTTGTGGCTTCGGGTGTGTACACAGTCGGCAAGACTACCAACAACGAGTCCAAGGCTCTCGATGGTCAGACCAAGACCAAAGGCCAAGTCGTCTCTCCCTCCACCGACATGGACACGGCCCCTACGGCTGGATCGAACCCTTCACGTCCCAGCATCCCCGCGCTTGCGTCTGCACCTTCAACCCAATGTCATTCCCCTACCGAAGGGTATGAGTACAAGCATGAGCACGAGCATGATCTCGGTCAGTCTCATAGAGCCGACGGGTCAAAGCACGCCGGAGCGCACCCTCGAGACTCCCCACACCATACTACCACCCAACCCCTCGACCCTCGCGGCGATGGCAACACCAACGCCCATGCCGATCTTCAGTCTCAAGCTGTCGCTCACAAAGACAAACACTCGATCCACAGCGCGGATATCCCACCGCCCCGCAGCGACTCTGAAATCGCTGCGTACCCCGACTACCCCATCCAAGGAGCCGATATCCCTCTCCCGCCATCGCACACCAACTCTTTCGCACCAGGTGTTTTGACCCCTCTCACGCCCTTATCGCCTGCTGCAAGAGGCGATGAGACCAAGTCCAGGTCTACTACCGGATACATGGCACATGGGGGTATGCCTACGCTCCATAGTACTCATGTCAAGCACTTGGCAGAGACTCATCAGGCCCCTGAGGCTGGCGATGCAGGCTCTGGTTCGTATACTGGGCTGGGTAGGACTTCCGATACCGACGCCGACACCGGGAGAGAAGAGGGAGAGCATACCGTTCATCTTCTCGACAAAGCGAGCCGAGACAAGGCCCACCACAACTATTCACAAGTGCCAGAGGATCGCCCGCAGCAACAGCCGATCCCTCATACGATCTCCGCCCATGACCCCGTCGAGCAGAAGATCATGGCGCCTCACGAGGGTACCAGGAGCCCTCCCGGCTATCTTAGCGGAGACTATTTTGGACTCGGCGCCGCATCGGTTCCTGGGCAAGATCAGCCTGAGTCTCATCTATCCAAGGGCGACAAAAGTGACGATGGACATACGACTACCCTCGAGGGGCCCACGGAAGCGGAAGCCGACTTCATTCCTGACTCTTCAGCTGACAACCAGGCTCATATCCACGCTCAGCTGCGTTTTCAAGCACAAGCTCGAACGCAGGAGCATAAAGAACCTCGCCTGACCCCGATGTACGACCCCGAGAATCCCACCAAGGTCCTCGGATTCAGTATCGACATGCCTCCCATCGAGTGCTCGATGCCTCCTCCTATGCCTGACTATCTCACCAATATCTGGGGACATTCTACCACTTCGGGCCTCTCGAATCCTGGCACCGGTACAGGTGCCAGCGCGTCGATGCCATATACCGCCCAGGGAGATCACTCTCCCCTCCCGACGGTCGGTACCCTCCCTGATCCAGGTCACGACGTCTATTACGGATTCGGCCAAGGCCATGACGGAGGCGAGAAAGCCGGGATCATCGGTATCGGCGGCACGATGGACCGTACCGGCATCGCGAGCAGCCCCATCGGCCCCATCACGCACACTACCAGAGGTGCTCATCATGTGCACGATTGCGGTGCCTCTAACGAGGGGTCCCGACCGGAGGAACAGGAGCAGCAGCACGGGCAGAAAGATGAGAAAAAGGAGCAAGAGGGCATCAAGTCCCATATCCCCGGCACCGACGAACACAAGCCCAAGCACACTTCCGAAGCGGATTCCGCCGCCCCAAACGCACCCGGTGAGATCAACCCTGGACTGGGACCTGCTGCTGGTGGGCAGGCAGTAACAGCAGGCACGGATGTAGGTTCGAGTCAAGGTGGAGTTGCCGATAGGTCATTCTTCCCGCCCGGATCTTCTGATGTTCACGAAAGGAAACCGACCTTTACCGCGCACGACGATGCTGATAAGGAGAAGCTTGAGCATGATCATAAGCACGACGATGGTCATGAACACTCACTCAGCCAGCCCGCGTTCACCTCGCACGACATCACCTCGACCTCGACTTCAGCCCCGACCTCGACCTCGACCTCTGGAAGGCATGACGAAGCAGGAACCGATCAACACGACAAGCTCCAAGCCAAAGCGAAGAAGCCCATCGCTGAGAAGATTGCAGAGCTCGTACCTGGTACCTCGGCGCACAAGGAGAAGAAGGAGGAAAAGGCTTTGATGGATGATGCGGAGAAGGATGTTTGAATGAGTGCCATTGCTTTAATCGGGGGGGAGGGGGGGGGGGCTGGGGACTTGATGTATTGCATGGGAGTGTGTTGACGATCGCACCTGTAGATTTAACCGAGCTTGGTTATTCTATCACGTTGTGTCGTATCGCTTATCGCGTGTCGTAGGGATCGAGCCTGAAGATTCCAGCATGCTTTGGTAGATAGCACTATGTACGTACTGTATATATGTGAAGAACGTGGCCGTCTTGTCCCGTTCGATGCGACATCAATCGTGTAACTAATGTATGTCGCACAGCACCTTTTAGACACCGCGGCCCTTTGTCGGCAGTGCTTGTGCTAATCGAAATTCGAGACGATGCGATGCGATGCCATGTTATGCTATAAAGAGATACAATGCTAGGTGCTAGGCTATTTGCACTATCTAGAGTATGTATAATGAATGATACGCATGCGCAACACGAAGGGAGCAAGGAAAAGGTGATTGATGTAAAACTGTACGGTGCTGATGATGATATGTCGCGATGAATGCTGTTAATGCCGTTATGATAGGTGGCGTGGATTGGTACAAGTATGCTTGATATTGATTATAAGGCTCGATAGAAATATGAAGTGGGTGAAAGAAGCTGAACAAGGTGCTTGTCCAACTATTTGTCTTGTCTTGTCTTGTCTTGTCTTGTCTTGTCTTGTCTTGTCTTGTCTTGTCTTGTCTTGTCTTGTCTTGTCTTGTCTTGTCTTGTCTTGTC
>KI669500.1:28302-132689 GCA_000507405.3 Kwoniella heveanensis BCC8398
CAGACAGACAGACAGACAGACAGACAGACAGACAGACAGACAGACAGACAGACAGACAGACAGACAGACAGACAGACAGACAGACAGACAGACAGTAGGCCAGTAGGGCATCAGGGCGTATCGCAGCTTGACCCAGCTTCGGACAGTTGATCGCCCAGGCAGTCAGTCAACTTCAGCTTGGCCCCGACGATGTAAAGAGTTGCCGGACGAACTGACTGTATGGCGGATGCTCAGGCTCTTCATGTCAAGGTCCAGGTCAAAGCCTATTCTTTGCATTCTTCTTCCACGACCTCATACACCACCGCTCGGCCACTTCCGCCTCCTCCTAACTTACATGATCGCTACGTAAAGAGATATTCAGAAGCTATGGCTAGCTGAAAAACGGATAGAAGGTGTTGTTGTAAATTATATAACGACTGCACGACCAGAGGCACTGTTGATGGTTCTTCAAAACTGCCCAACAGAAAGATGAAAGCGTAAAAATAAAAGCTGTGTGGGATGTCATAACGCTTTCACGGCGGATGCGAGCACAGAACAAAAGAGAAGAACAAGATCGTTTGTGACAAGTCAATGGGGATGAAAAGACATGATTCTGCAAGTGGGGATGATTCGCGATTATAAGTTGTTGGGGTATATTTCTTCGTGACTAGATCGTACACGGCTGCTCCTGCCTGCGTCATCCTCCCTGCCCATTCTGTCCTAGACCATAGATTCCCAGCTGACATTCGAAAAAACATCTCGTGGCTAATCCATATCCACATCACTCTGCCTCCTTGTCCTGAGCCCATCACCATCAGCATCGTCCTCGTACTCCTCTTCGTCATCGTCTTCCTCATCTTCGTCATCATCGACCGCATTCTCGTTGTCCGAGTCCTCCTCATCCATGTTCTGCTCCGCTAACATAGAGTGGGGCTAAAGATGAAACAAACAATCAGCCCTAAGTGTTCTTCGGGTGTATCTCCGCAATCGGCATCGATTAAACAGTTGAGTACGTGCACTCACCATGAGCGATTCTCCGGTGTACGTGAATCCCCTGAAATTCTCCTGCACACTGCTTGTCAACGGACTGCCACTGGCATTGGCCAAGGGCGGTCGTTGAGGCTTATTGATCGCCATCCCAGCGTTGGTCATGTGAGAGGGGTTGGAAAGACTTCCTCCCGGGCCGAGGTACGAGTGTTTACCGGGTTGAGTGACCGGATCCTCCTCATCCCATGGTACGATACCAGCATCGGCCAGAGAGGAATTGGTGAACTCGGGGTCGAAGTTGGCTACCGATTCGTCGGAATCAACGATAGGCTTGAAAGGCGGTGTAATTTGCTTTCGGTAAAGGAGATCCCAGTCGATGTTCTTGAAGAACGGATGCTCCTTCAACTCGACAGCTCCTCGTCTCGCTCCTAACCGATTCTGGGGGTTTCGGTTGAGCAGCTGGTTGAAACGAGAACGAATTAGTTGACTTAATCACGCGGCGTCGACGCCAAAGCCAGCGAGTGGGCAGTACTCACTCCTTTGACGAATTGCTTTCCATCATCGTCGATGACATGCTTGGGGAATCGGATCTTTCCGTAACCTGATAACACGTATGTCAGCTTGGAATAATCTTGAGTACATTCGGAAGACTCACAAATGAGCCTGTACATCTCTTGGGTCTGCTCGGCGTAGAATGGTGACCATCCGCAACACATCTCGAACAACAGTACACCGAGAGACCAGAAGTCGACGTGTTTGCCGTATCCCTTCTCATCAAGCAGAACTTCGGGAGCAAGATATCTATATGAGAAAATCCTCGGTGTCAGCTCATATTGGTGAAAGCCAAATGACGCAGGCAGCTTACTCGGTGGTACCGCAGAACGTGTTGGTGAGCTTGTCGTCAGACAAGTCAGGCTTGGAAAGTCCGAAGTCACATAGCGCTACATGGCCCGTAGCATCGAGTAGGATGTTCTCGGGTTTGAGATCCCTAGGGAGTGATAGGTCAGATGCTTGGTCTGGTCTCCGTAGTAAGGCATACTCACCGATAGACGATGTTGTATTTGTGCAAGTGCTCTAGGGCGAGAATGAGCTCGGCGATGTAGAACCTCGCCCGATCTTCGCTGAACCGTCCTTCCTTCTGAAGATGCCAGAACAGTTCGCCGCCGCACTTGTAATCTGTTACAAAGTAGAGCTCTTTGTCGGTCTGGAAAGAGAACTTGAGGCCGACCAAGAATGGGCATTCCAGACTTCGTTGCAGGATCTTTCTTTCTCCAATAGTATGCGCCACTTCCTTCTTCGCCACGATTTCCTTCTTCGACAGGACCTTCATGGCGTAGATTCGCCGAGTATCCTTCTTTCGTACTTGGAAGACTCGGCCGAAAGTGCCCTTGCCGATAAGCTTGAGGAATTCGAAATCGGAAGGCTTGAGTGACATGGATTTCTGTAGAACACGACAAGTTAGCCTTGAAACTCCCCGCGACAACCCATGATTGGTCATTACGTACCCGTATGACCTTGTAGGTGATTTGGATCCAGACCTCTCCGGTTACAGTTTCGTTCCCCCTGGTAGCAAGTTTGTACCAATTATCAAGCGTATAGCCATCTTGCAGAACAGGTTTGATGTCCAACATTCCCAAGAAACCTTCGCCCTCCTTACCCCGATCGTACACAGATACATGCAGGGTCGACCGAGTTGATGTGACATCACTAAATGGGAATAACCTCTTCAACATCCGGTGTAACAGTATCAACGGATGATCAGCTAACACTCACAAGGTGACTTCCTCCTTCCACACAGGGTCCCCTGGTCCCGGCTTGCCCATCCAGTTCATACCGCTGGGCTCCTCCGCTCGAGGTGTCATGGCACCGCTCGCATCTCCATCCCGTCTGCTCTTGCTTCGACCCACGGCGTCGGCGAAAGCACGTGAAATCGCTCCCACGCCTAATCCACTCGTGCTCCGGGTCAGATTACCGGGAGTGCCAACTGGTTGAGGAGTAGAAGTTGTGAAAGGGACAGAGGAGTGGGCGGTGGTAGGGTGTGGCGGGCAAGACACGAATTCGTTCTGTTCGAATTGCATGACAACGTATGGTTGAGGGTTCGCTTCGGCACTGTGTGACACAGCCAGACCTCGACCAGAGATGAGCTTGACATTCAGTGTTCCCCTAGGACCACCTCCATCTCGGTGGTGATGAGAGGACGAGGCGCTTGCTGGTGATGACGAGCTTGCGGACTGTCCGGGCCCAACATCTTGATCGGATTCGGGTGGCGCTGGTACCACATCCGCGTTATTGTTGTTGCCGGCGCTAGTCGACAGACCGGATGGAACCGTAGTCGCCGTGTCCTCGTTCAGCTTACTCATCGCTTTTCTCATCTTAGGAGGTTCGTGGAGACCAAATCCGAGTCCGCCGCTCATGCCCATACTGTCACCCACTGTGACTCCGGTGGTGGGCTGACCTGCTCCTGGCGTTCCGAGAGGTAAAGGCATAAAGCCATGGCTCGTCGGCGTTCTCGGTCCACCAGCAGCCTGACCGCCCACTGCGGGGGAAGCAGACCGCTTCGATGGGTCAAGGGAGAGGCTGGCCGTACTGCGGCTCAAGCCGCCACCAGGCGTGCCCGTGCCAGAGGTCGAGGTAGGATGCACGGTGGCCGAGTCGAAGGGGTTAGCGGTGGGGTGAGCGGAGGCGCGCGGTGTCGCTTGGTCAGCGGGACCACCGAGAGTAGCGAAGGATTGTGAGGGGGAGAGGGTTGGAGAGGGAGTCTCTCGACCCGCGTTCGAGTGAGAGGAGGGCCAGAGTTGCTATAGATAGATGTAGATACACAAAGCCAGTGCAAGAGTAAGCGATATATCGGACGATGACTAAGAGTGAAACAGCTTGGACCAGAACAAGATATTCGAGGTGGCCAAACGCGAAAGAGAATTTTACAGATGAATTGTCAAGATGATGGAGTGATCTCGGCGTTCGTCAGCAACGTACCTTTACCCCCTTCAGCATGGTTGTAGTACCTCGTTATGCAGGTGAATCCGGGTGTAGCGGAGGAACAAGGGGTGTGGACGGTTTGTAGAAAGATAGCTTTACTGGAGGATAACGATGATGGAGGAGTATGTATGACTGGTCCAGGTGACTCGGTTGTGGTTTGACGAATCTCGAGGTGGGGGAGTACCAGTAGAGCAGAGTAGCCGACGGTTGGTGGTGATGATGACACAAGCACGAGTATGTGAGTGTATGGAGGTATGGAGGGTGTCGTGGTGAATGGGGAGCCGTTCCCGGGAATGGAGCAAAGGACGATCCGTTTGATCCCGGCTATATGCACAGTACCACCTGTCAGCCAGCTAGCTTTAGCTATAAAGGGGGGTTAAAGGGGTTCGGTCACAAAGCGGTAAGGTTACTTGATCAACTGATTTGCTGGACTGCACTGCCATTCACCTTGTGCACTTGCTTACTTCGAAAACCTCCAAATGCGATGTCGTATGTGTCTCTCTACGAATGACAGCAACGTAATACCTGGAGCGGCAAAGACAAAGGCGGGGTATTCGACAGAAGGTTGGAGAAGAGAAGAAGAAAGAAGAGAGGCGTTTCGGTTTCGTTTCTGCGAATGAGCCGAGGTATCTCTTGAGCTTATCTGATGCTGGATGCTAGATGCTTGATGTGTGATAGGAATGATGAAGAGGAGTGAGGGGCCGGGCCATCCCATGCAAGCAGTGCCGTTCAGTGGTGTGTGGTGGGGCGCTACGGTGGAAGAGATGTATGAGGTGTGCTGCTGCAGGTTTGCGTCATATGATCCGAGGATCTTGGCTGACTGTAACACTGCAGCTATGCTATGCTGTTGTGACTGCGATTAGCTTGTAGGTGATATCCTAATCGATTCTAATCGGCTCTGGCAGAGACTAGTAATAAGCGCTGTCTATCTTGTAATGAGGTGAGTACCGTTCCCATTACTAGTGCGACCTATAGCTCAGGTCACATGATTTGGGTCTGGTCCTATATGCTTTCGGCGATATAGGGGTAAAACTTACCATATGCAACGTGCCTGATCACGAAATACATCCAGAGAGCTCGACAGTGGCGCTGACTGAGGTTACGAATAACTTACTGCAGAACACAGAATGAAACGACGAACAACGGATGCATTTGTCAAAGGACACAAGAGGTACTTGAAAAACTACGACTGATCATGAGCACTTCATACCCGTAGTGTAGCATAGACTTGATATCTGTTACCTCTGCTCGCCCAGTTGTCCGGGAAATCATGGAGCACCCCACTTTTTAGAGGCAGGCTGGCGATTCTTTGGGCGGTTCGGAATGACGACATTTGCGCTCGGCTTTGACCAAGCACTGTCATCTTTTTTTGTGATAGTGCTAGCGAAGTCGGGAGGAGCACCGCCGCCGTGCTCTGGTGAGGGTATTGCCGGGATTGCAGACTTCTTTTCTGTGTTCTTCGGGCCCTTCTCCTTGCGCCTCGTGACAGTCTGCCATCGATCAGCATCGTCCGTGGGAACGATAGACTCCGTTTGCGAGCTGTCAGCGAGCTGATCCTCACCAGTGTTGCCAGTCGGCTCCGCTACGAAGCTAAGCCCGTTGAGCTCGGTGAGTCTGGTATCGATGTTGGTGATCAAAGTGTCTGAGTCTTCACTGCGGGCTACCTTGACCTCAGGGCTAGCCTCAGAAACAATGGAAATTGTATCTGCGGCCCAGGTATCGACATGCGCGGCTTCTGCGGCAGATGCGTAGGATGCAGGCAATATGTTCTCTGCGCCGCTTTGACGCTGCCGTGTGCGGCAAGCATGTTATGCACAAAAGACTTCAGTCGATGTTTCTCATTCCTGAACGCCTGCTTGATCACTAACATCGACGCAAAATCAAATTCACGATGGGGATCCGAGGAATGGCAACAGCGATCTTGGTCGGAGTCTGAGGCATCGCCACCGGGGACGTTTTGGCCGCGTGAGACTCCTCAATGGCCAGGATCTCAGGAGAATTTGCGAGAGAGCCAATGTGACGCCCTTCGTTGAGGCGGATCAGCTCACTTGCCGACTGGTCGGTGAATACTCTTGGAGGCGGACCAAACGAATCAGGAGATCCAGGCTCCTGTGTCTGCTGTCCAGCAGACCCTTCTGACGTCCCTTCATTGAACGGCCCCACTTGAGATGACGGAATGGCCGTTCCATAGAAGCTTGCCGCCTGATCAACAGTGGCTGGCGCTGTCATCTGAGTATGTATAAAGTTGTCCACTCTTTGATGGAGGCTCTGCGCATGGAAGCCTGGTGGTGGTGCCATACTACCATGGCCTGGGCTCTGAGTCATGATTCCCTGCCACTGCGAAGAGTAATGAATGGGAAGCTCACCCATCCCGACCATCGAGCGGCTGAGTACCTCGGCGTAATATCGGGGGTCCATCATGGATACCTGAGGATGCAAAGCGGGAGGCAAGTGGAACATATCTGGGTGAGAGGGGAATGGGAACGGGCGATGAGAAAGTCCTGATGGATGGGCGAAAGGATCGTGAGATGAGGCAGGCGGGAGCGTGCAAGGGCATCCACTCATGGTGCACCTGTCAGAGCCAGCACCAGGGGCGAGGAGAAATAATCGACACTAGGGGCCTGAAGAGAAGTAGAGACAGGACCACTATGGTAGGAGATGCCTAGTCCCGTATCGCGTTGATGCTGCGTAGCTGTAGCTGACGCTGCCACTTGAGTCGCGGGGTCGGAGTCAGAAGTGATACCAATTCCACCAAGGAGCCACCATGGCTCCGGCTGGATGTGGGTGCTACTATGATCACCGAGTTCGGGAAGACTCAGGTCAGGGTTCTGCGACTCAGACAGTTCTGATGAAGCTACCGTGTGGATCAAGCAGAGCTCAAAGCGATCA
This sequence comes from Kwoniella heveanensis BCC8398, assembly GCA_000507405.3. Lineage (NCBI taxonomy): Eukaryota > Fungi > Basidiomycota > Tremellomycetes > Tremellales > Cryptococcaceae > Kwoniella > Kwoniella heveanensis. Next base: position 35,137 of record KI669500.1, read on the forward strand.
GTACCAGCCTAGTCGAGTACAGAGCATGATGTGAACCGCAAGATGACTCCTACCGTACTCACCGAAGCCTCTGCTCGCGTCTCGTGCAGCTTGCGCCAGTCTGCCACCTCGAGGCGATCCATACCGCGAGTGATAAGATGAGTCCATGTTCACGAGACTGACAAGATTGACGTGTGATTGGCATGTAGGGTCGCGAATACGCTGTACTACAAGAAAGTGTACCGTGATGTGGAGAATACGCGAGAGCTGAGCGCGATGCCTTTTATATGGATACAGTGCCCTGCAGTAAGGGGACATTCATTGCACACCATTCGCTCTTGCCGGGCCTTCAGATAACGCTCGTGCTCATACTCGAATCCTTTACAAGTACGCATAAGGGATGGCAACGCGTTACTTCGCTCCGCTTTGCTTCTCTCCTCCTGTCAGCATCTCTGTCCTCTTTTGTCGTCAGTTTTTACGAATGACGATATGTTGTGCTCGACGCATGTCAGAGATAACAGGGAAGTGAGGACGAGTCTCCGTGTTCAAAGGATCGCAGAACCATCGGGGTAGAGGACGAGCGCGAGTACTAGTATTGCACTTTACGTGAACGGAAGGGGTGAAGTCCTCGGTCAGCGGAGTGTGTATTGCTGTACTGTACATTACGCGCCGATAAGACCAGTGCAGTGCCAAGATGTTCAAGGACTTGAATTTGTAGCGCGGAGGTGACTACTGTATTGTATTTGTCAAGGACATCTTGTGATTGTCAGGCCGTGTGATACAGCATGCTCACACTGCACATCGCCATCCGTGCTCTAGAAATCTGCCTGTATGCATTGTTGTATGTCTAATCACATCCTTTGTCGGGAAAACAGTCTATCAGCTTATCACTTGCCACATATGCTGCTGGCCAATGTATCGACTACAGTAATCGTCCCGATTCGCTACTTACATGACTGTATGACTTTGTATTTATACGTGTCAACTCCTGCCTGATCACTGAGACGGCTCAGCCTCATCCATTGGGCCCGGTGAGTCCGCCATTATCCCCGGAGAGTCAAACAGCAAAGGATTGCCCCAACTTGGACCATCACTCTGAGTGTGCTGAGCAGACTGTAGTGGAGGCTGTACTAGAGAGGAAATACTTCCCATCCTTTGAGAGTTCTGGGGCTGTCGTTGCGGACGCGAATGTGCATGCCAAGGGAAGCCTGAGCCTCTGCGGGCGGGCTTCTCGCCAAATGGCTGATCGGCAATACTAGTTGGTCGACTGTGTGGTTGCTGACCGGTGCCGGTGCCGGTGCCGGTGCCGTTGCCGATGCTAATGCTGAGCTGCCGAGAGGACGGGAAAAGCGGGGAGAACTCGCTCGAACTAGGTGAGTCGAACATCGTCAATTCCTCCCAAGGCTTATCGACCCCACTCGCGCTGCTCAAATCGCGCAGATCGCCCGCCAAATCATGTGGAAGGTATTTCGTGGGCGAAGTCCTCTCTTCCAAGTTTAGTTGGCCATAATCGGCACCCTGGTCACTGGCCCAATAACCAAGCCTGAACTCTGAGGGATCATGCAAGGGGGGCATAAATCGGTCATCTTCACCGGTTACACCGCCATGCAGAGTCAGACCGGGTGAGCTGTTGCGCCTCGATCTGTCGCCTGTAGAGTATGCAGGGGACGGAGCTGTGGGTGTCGTACTTCGTTGCGGAAAGCCTAGACTAGTATCTTCATGTACCTGGTTGAGCCTGCCACTTAGCTCATGAGAGTTCAAAGGATGCTCGTCCATGCTGGCGACGCCATGATGTGCTAACATGTTGGTGTCTGCTGCTTGCACGCTTCCTCGTGACCCCTCCGTAGGTGCCAGTGCCGAATGGGAATGTCCGCATACATCGGTCCGGGACGTGGTGTGACCGTCAGTCGGACCGGCAACCGTCATTTGAGAAGAGAACGGAGACAGCGGGGGACCAGCGGTAGAGTTGGATGGGAGCGTCCCGTATGGGGCCGCATCATCGGGTGGCAAAGAGGTGTCGCGTCCCGTGGAAACCTCGCTAGCCTCGGGCCCTAGCATGATGTTCGAAATCCTCCACGTCAAATTACGGCAGGTCGCAAGTCCGTGGAAGAGGGTGAGGGTATTAACGTTTCAGAAAGTTAGCAGGTCAGACTCCTTATAACTGCATCCCGTGAGAGCTAGACTGAACCCATCAACAGCAGTAAGTGGATTCAAGCGAGTGAGGTAGCGGAAGGTCTTCCCAGAACCCGCACTCCGCAACAATGTAGAAGGATTTTCAAAGGATCGCTTAGGAAGGGATATCAAGTTGACCAGAATATGAGATCATCTTATATTTAGTAGCGAAGTCCATATCAGCTCAACTAAGCCTAAGCGAGATCAGTTGACATCCATTCAATCCGGAAGAGAGGAGTCAGGCGGAGATCGAGAACGCTCAGGTAGTCTCGAAGGCCATTTGGAATCTGGACTGAGCCCCGGCTCGCGAAGCCGAAAGGGCAATACTACTCCACCCTCTTCAGAATTTGTTGAGCTATAGAAGGCTGCATGAAAACCTATTTTCCCTTTGTCCTTTCGTTCTCAATGATACCAACAGCCACAAACAGAACATAGTCTCGAAAAGGAACCAGAATGAGGTGAATCATATCGAGAATGCGCTGATCACGGATCGGTGTAAGTTCGCGCTTTACTCGCCTTCGCAGTGGGCCTTGTAGGCCTCGGCGCTGAGAAGGGCTTCGAATTCGGCGGGGTCGGAGAGCTTGACCTTGCAAAGCCAGCCTAAAGAATGATAGATGTCCAATCGTCAGTTATCTCGTACGACATGACGAAGGCGCCGATGCACACATATTGGTGCAGGAAAAAGGAGAAGGTCTGTTTTGGTGAATGGAGATAGCCTTGTCGTGCCATAGTGCCATAGTGGCGGAGATAAAGCTAAAAATGGCAAGACATGGCCTGACGATGATCGAGGGCTCGCTGCGGAACCGAGATTAGAGCGGGAGCCGAAAAACAAATCCTCTTCCTTCGACCAGTATGAATGTGCAAGAAAAGATCTTGACTTTAAAACGCCCGGAGAAGCGAGAATTAGGATGGAGTGAGGGACCATATTGTGCAGGACAGGACATCACGGAAGGCGAGCACGGCTAAGCCTGAGCTCACCATCGCTTTCAGGAGCCTTGTTCAAAAGACTGGGCTGGTCCGCAAGGGCCTCGTTGATCTCATCCACGATACCGGATACGGGAGCGTAGATGTCTGAGGCAGCCTTGACTGATTCCACAGCGCCGATGGAGTCTGCGGGGGAGATAGGGAAGACGTAGATCGCGCATCGATCAGCAAATCGTCCTCTTTCAATCCATTCTTGATAAGGCGTTTAGGTTATACAGCAAGACCACGGGGCGAGCAAGATAATTCAAGAAAGACTGATGAGAGATTCTCCTGTTGGAATTGAACCACTTACCTCCTTGAGCGACCTCACTTCCTTGACCAGGAAGCTCGACAAACACAACATCTCCAAGGGCCTTCTGAGCGTACTCCGTAATACCGACCGTGCCGACGTTGGTGTTTCCGTCAAAGGTGACCCACTCGTGGTCGGTAGTGTATCGGGCTACGTTGGGATTGGTTTGCGATGGGTACAGGTGCAGGGTGTTGAGCAGTTTGATCAGAGGAACGGTCGACATACATGTCAGATGACCAAGGCGGAGGTTTCGAGAGAAGGTATGACGATAAGATAATGAGGAAGATGCGAAAGTAGACATGGAGGTTATCTGATCAGCTCATGTTGGTTTTGAGTGGAACCTTGACATGGAAGGGCAGAATCAGCGCCTCATCTTCCACTCACTGGAAGCGAACCGGACAGCTGAGAACCTCATAGCCCTGCTCACGGGCTTGGGGGCAGCAACGGTCCTCAGAGCAGAGGCAGCACGGGCAAATCGGAGGGAGAGCATGGCGGATGTGATGGAGCCGAGGTGGACTTGGGGACTGCTTGGAAGGGAAGTCGGGACGTTGCTAGTTGTGTGTATCAGTAACACTGTCTTGGATCAAGAAGAAATGGGAAGCAAAGAAGCATGCATGCAACAAAGTGAGGGGGGAAAGAGGATAGTGCTCGCTCACCTGTGTTACAAGGTGAGCAAAATAAAGTAATTGGACGAACGGTTGGCAGGAAGGTCGACGCGATTGGAAAAGGACGTTGGCCGATTGGAAAATGAGGTATGTCTGCAGAGGGATAGATAACAGATTCCCGAGCAATACCTCGCAGTGGAAATCAAGCTTATATCAACCGCGGGCAGATGCCAGGGTGAGCAGGTGTATGGGATTTTGATCCCGTCATCTTTATTCTACATTCAAGCCAAATCGTTATGGCATGGACAGGAGAGCTATCGAAAAGACCGGACTGCAGATGTGTCCACACAGGGCAGCGAGATGCGGGAGCTCTGATATGGGTATATGCATGTGTACAATGTATAAATGGGAGTCATGAAGGCAATATCCTCTCTTCGTTGGACCTTCCTCCTCCTGCTCAAACGGTGCATGGATTTACTTGATGAACCTGATTGACGAGTGGTGATCAGCTCTACACCCTGATATCACGTCTGTCAAAAGAGACCGCCAACTGTGAAAAGGTAAGAGGCAAGAGGCGTTGTTGCCAGGATACTCACTTGAGCATGAATTTCTTATGGAATTCCGACCTCAACAAGTCATTGACGAATTCGCCCTTCTTGGGCTTCTCGTCCAGTCCCGCAGCCTGATTCTTGAAGATCAAATCATCGTCCCATCTCCTCTTGACCGCGAAGCTCGATACTCCTGACGTTGTCGACCTCGATGAAGGTGTTGCCGGTCCGCCTTGTCCGAGGGCAGCTTGCAGATTCAAAAGGGGGTTACCGGTGGCTATTTCCGCGTCGCGGTCCTGCGCTGCCGAGGCTGATGATTCGGCCTCCTACACGTCAAAGAAGAATAAGATTCGCAAGATCAGACATTGGCATCAGCGATCCCTTCCTTTCCGCAGCTCTGGACGTATCGATATCTCTGCCTCAACTCACCAGACGAGCCTTCTCCTCAGCTCGCTCCTGCTTGATCTTGGCCAGCTCGGCCATCAACGCAGCCGTGTCGTCCTCGTCATCAGAATCGTCGCTATGTAGATTGTGATTAGCACAATATATCACTATGAAGTAAAGTGGAAAAGTGGAAGATTGACTATAGTCTCACCTATCATCGTCGTCGTCCTCTGCTTCATCGTCATCATCATCATTGGCCACAGCTTTGCCCTTCCCTTTGTTCACAGGTCCGTCCCTCTTTTCGTCCTCACCATCGCTTTCATCATCCTTGTCCAGCTCAGCAGCCTCTTCCAAGATCTTTCTTCTCTTCGCAGCAGCTTCATCCTCCTCTCCCTCTCCGGCTCCATTCCCATTGGTAAGCCTCAACGCGCCCTCCGCAGGTGGCAAAGGCGGCAGACCTTGGGCCTTCCTCTTCTTGTCCAGAGCAGCTCTCTCAGCAGCAGCTAGTTCCGCTTTCAAATCGCGTCGCGCGACGTCGCCAGCGTTGGTCTGACCAGGTTGTCTGAATTTTAGCTTTGTGTGAGAGGCAAGGGCTAGCTTGGAGACTTGTTGAGAACCCGCTTTGGTCTCTCGGCCCTGTGTTGGGTTCCAGGTCGGTCGATGAGCTTGCGACATGGCGTGTGATGTTCGATAAGGGACGAAACAATGAGAGGGAGCGATATTATCGACGTATAACAGAAATGTCGAGGAGATAGAAATGAAGATGCGTATGAGTGATGCAAGAAACGAGCCAGTTAGTTTGGATCATTTACGCAACCACGAATTTGATTCCGTCCATCCATGACTGGATTCAAGAAACCCATGTACTCGACTCGAGACCTGACATAGATGTGCAGCTTCATCTCATAGAACTGATGGAAATCGACAGGCTTGTGCCGGTACCAGGATGCACGGTGATGTAAGCGATACCGAACAATGCATACACAGAGATAACCCAAACATTTCTGACGATAATTCTTGGCTTGAACCAATTTTCTATTTCTACCCAGATTAGCTAGCGGTGAACAACATAATACTCCCTTCTACGGCCCACGATCGTCTGATCGTCTACTGGCCGAACTGCTCCAAGCCAGTGTACTGCACACCGGTACCTTGTACAACCTCACCGATAACCCAACCTTCTTCTCCGTTCTCCTTCAGGCTGCTCAGAGCCTGCTCGACCTTGTCCTGCGCCACAACGATGATCATACCCACACCGCAGTTGAATGTTCTGACCATCTCCTTAGCCTCGACATTTCCGGCCTTCATCAGCCACTTCCAAATAGCAGGCAAGTCGTACGTCGTCAGGTCGAGCTTCACACCCAATCCCGAGTCAGAATCGAATATTCTAGGGATGTTTTCGGTAAATCCACCGCCGGTGATATGTGACATTCCCTTGAACAATGAAGACTTGATACCCGGTAGCAAGGGCTTTATGTATACCTTTGTAGGTGTCAACAAGGCATCTCCGACCTTCTGGCTAGGATCCCAAGGAGCGTCGGCATGTAAGGAGAGGTTCGCGAGAGAGACGATCTTTCGAATCAAGGAGAATCCGTTCGAGTGAGGTCCAGATGATGACAAGGCGATCAAAGCGTCTCCAGCAGCAATGTCGGGGGTAGGAAGGATGAGGCTTCGCTCGACAGCACCAACGGCGAAACCGGCAAGGTCGTAGTCGTCCCCATGATACATACCGGGCATCTCAGCGGTCTCACCTCCAATCAAAGCACAACCCGCTTGAAGACATCCTTCGGCGATACCGGTGATGACGTCCGCAGCGACGGGGACATCGAGCTTGCTGCACGCATAGTAGTCGAGGAAGTATAAAGGCTCAGCACCCTGTACGATCAAATCATTGACGCTCATCGCTACGAGGTCGATACCGACGGTCGAGTGCTTGCCGTAATCCAGGGCAACCCTCAACTTGGTTCCGACACCGTCAGTTCCGGAGACGAGGATAGGATCTCTGTATCCAGCAGCGGTAAGGTCGAAAGCACCTCCGAATCCACCAATGTTAGAGTCGGCACCGGGTCTTCGAGTGGCCTTCACGACAGGCTTGATAGCCTCTACAAGGTCGTTTCCAGCATCTACAGAGACACCGGCAGCGGCGTAGGTGAGGCCACCGGCAGGAGTGACGGTAGCGTCGACGGGCTCGGCGGAGAGAGCTCGGTAAGCGATGTCTCGTCGGAAGGTCTTGCCCTTCCATGAGATCTGGTCGACACCTTGGTACGCGAGGTCAACGGCTTGTCGAAGGGTAGATGATGAAGCGCAAACGGCAAGTACCCGACCACCGTCGGTAACACCGGTGTCGTTCTTGATCGCAGTACCGGCGTGGAAGACATGTACACCTGCAATCCGCAGATCATTGTGAGTATGCGAACGTAGTAGGAAGATCATCCGAACGCTGAATTGGTCGGATGGCTCACCTTCAGGCATTGAAGGGTTGATAGTCATCTCCACACCCTTGGGGTATTTTCCAGGATAGCCCTCGGAAGCCAAAACCACAGAGACCGCGTATCCATCCCTGTATCCAAGCTTGATAGAATCGAGTCGTCTCTCGACGGCAGCCTGCACGGTGATGTATGAAACCCCGAATGAGTTCTGTTTCAAGCCTTGGGTTACGAATAAAAACACTCACGAGCATGACTTCAGCAAGATCAGTCTCGTCGTCCAGGAGAAGCATGAGAGCCTGAGTCTCAGGGTCGCCGAATCGGACATTGTACTCCAACACCTTGGGTCCGTCAGGAGTAAGTATGAAACCAGTGAAGAGCATTCCGACGAAAGGGTAACCTGAGATTCGCCGAAAAACGCAATTATATATGATCAGCACGGATAGTACAGGGTGTGGAGAGGTTCGGGGGTACCAACATCCGCGATAGACTCACCATCCTCTCTCATACCCTTGATAGTGGGCTCCAAACTCTCCTTGACAACCCTCTCCATGACCTCCTTGGTAGCGACAGGGGCAGGCGCGTACGCTCCCATACCACCAGTGTTGGGTCCAGTGTCTCCGTCACCAATCCGCTTGTGGTCCTGAGCAGCCGGCATGGGGATGATGGTGTAGCCATCCGAGAACGCCAACACGCTGATCTCAGGTCCGGTAAGGTATTCTTCCACCACGACCTCGTCTCCTGCATCTCCGAATTCCTTGTCGACCATGACGCTTTTGAGAGCAGCAAGGGCTTCTTCGTTGTTCTCGGGGATCAAGACACCTTTGCCAGCTGCGAGACCGGAAGCCTTGATGACACATCGTCCAGACGAGAAAGGGTTCGATTCGATATACGCCACGGCGTCTTGGTATTGATTGACGGTGAACGATCTGAAAGCCGCCGTGGGGATGTTGTGTCTAGCCATGAACTCCTTGGAGAGCGATTTTGATCCTTCGAGCATAGCAGCAGCGGGGCTGGGTCCGAAGACGGGTACACCAATCTTCCTGAAAGCCCCCTCTACACCATCCACCAAGGGTTGCTCGGGTCCAGGAACGACCAGATCGATGCCTTCCTTTTGGGCGAATTCCACGATTGACCTGAAAGCTGGAGGCGCACCCCACGCCAAGGGGAGATTGGAGACTTTACCGCCCATAAGAGCAGTACCGCCGTTTCCGGGACACACATAGATTTTGGAGACCCGCTTGGATTGGGCGAGCTTGAAGGCGAGAGCGTGTTCTCGACCTCCTGATCCAAGAAGGAGGACAGAGAGGTCGGTAGCGGGAGGAGGGAAAGCGGTGATTTCGGCCATGATGACACAAGATTGCGATGGTCGTCGGACCTGCCGAAAGGATGGTTGTTGTGAGCTGAGGACTCGTTGAAAAGAGAGAGGCTGGATTCTCAACAACAGCGAGAGAATATCGAGAATAGTAGCTGAAATCTCGCTGCTTGCACTGCACCACTGCTGCCTCGCGGTTCATCCGTTTTCCAACTTTTAATCGTGGTTATCAGAGCTTAGTTGGTCCCCCTCGCTTAGAGATTAGGGCTATCAAGCGAAAAAAAAAAGAATATGCCACACTCGGAGATAGAAGCATACTTTGTGCTTTGATACGGTACTTGTATGGAGGGGAGGGGAATGATTGGGGCAACTACCGCCTTAAGGGGATCGACCGGGCTGTGACACGTGGGGTCCCTTAAAGGCCAGCTAAGCTCCCGCGTTTGTCCTTGCAATTGACGTCGTGAGGTGTTGATGCTCCACGACCAGAGAATCCATGCACGTCACCACCACCGTTACCGCTCCCACCTAAACCTCCTCTTTCCGTATTCTTCGTTGATTCTCTCCTTCCTCTTCTGATGCCTATACCAGACTACATATCTACCAAAATGTGAGAGCCTCATCAGCTTCGTATATGGAGCGTCGTTCAGCTGACAGGTTTTCCTGATGCTTCCAGGTCTGACATCCAAACCATCCAAACCAAAGCCTACTCCGGTGAGTTGCGCCTTATATCCCCCTTCGAAGCGATCAAGGCTCCTTCTCTTCGGAGAACCTGTGTAGCCGCGTTCACCGACGCAACCCTCTGTGCAAACCTTGCAGCTTGGATGATTAGCTGACATGCGAGTCCTTTTCTAGGCCAGAAGCCCGGTACCTCTGGTCTCCGAAAGAAGGTCAAGATCTTCCAGCAGGAGCACTACACCGAGAACTTCATCCAGGCCACCCTTTCTGCTATCCCCGGTGGGCCTGAGGGGAAGACTCTTGTTGTCGGTGGTGATGGACGATACTTCGTGAGCTGTCTTGAGCTTTGTATAAATAGTGATCCACGAGCAGCTCATAATCGTTCCATGTCCCATAGTCTCCTGAGGCGGTCCAGATCATCCTCCGAATCTCCGCTGCTAACGGCATCAAGCACATCATCCTCGGTCAGAACGCCATTCTCTCTACCCCTGCTGTATCTGCCCTTATTCGATCGTTGAAGACCGACGGCGGTATCCTTCTTACTGCTTCTCACAACCCCGGTGGTCCCGACAATGACTTCGGTATCAAGTTCAACATCTCTAATGGTGGTCCCGCCCCTGAAGAGGTCACCAACAAGATCCACAAGATCACTGAGACTATCAGCGAGTACAAGCAGATCAACCTCCCTGACGTGAGTACTCAACTATCACTCATGTTATGCTACCCGGTGCTCGTACATTATCGCATTGCTGATCAGTCCATCCTCTAGCTCGACCTCTCCAAGACTGGCGAGTTCACCCACGGTCCCATCAAGGTCACCATCGTCGACCCCGTTACTAATTATATTCAGCTTCTCAAGGACATCTTCGACTTTGAGATGATCAAGAACTGGCTTCACAACACCTCTCCTAAGCCCACCGTCCTCTTCGACGCTCTCAACGGTGTCACTGGACCTTACGGCCGAGCCATCTTCGTGGACGAGCTTGGTCTCGATGAGAGCTCAATTCAGAACTGTGTACCCAAGCCCGATTTCGGTGGCTCTCACCCCGACCCCAACCTCACCTACGCTCACGAGCTTGTGGAGCGAGTGGAGAAGGAGAACATCGAGTTCGGAGCTGCCTCTGATGGTGATGGTGACCGAAACATGATCTACGGAAAGGGCGCTTTCGTCACTCCTTCCGATAGTGTTGCTATCATCGCCGACTGGGCTGAGAAGGCCATTCCTTACTTTAAGGGTGGTATCAAGGGGCTTGCCCGATCTATGCCTACTTCCGGTGCTATCGACATTGTAGCCAAGGACAAGGGTCTTGAGGTATTCGAGGTTCCTACCGGATGTGAGTGATTATCAGCTGGTGACCACACCGCGCGACTGCCGTTCAATATCAGCTGACCCTGCACGGTGATTGTAGGGAAGTTCTTCGGTAACCTCATGGACGCTGGTCGACTTTCCATCTGTGGTGAGGAGTCCTTCGGTACCGGATCTGACCACATCCGTGAAAAGGACGGTGTCTGGGCGATTGTCGGTGAGTAATGTAGAATGATTAGTGAAGGATTGAATACAGCGCGACTGACTGGTCCTACACAGCTTGGCTCTCCATCCTCGCTGCCGCCAACAAGGAGAAGCCCGGATGTGGCATCAACGATGTCTTGATGCAGCACTGGAAGAAGTACGGACGAAGCTTCTTCTCCCGGTAGGTTTCACGTTGCCTAGGCGCACTCGGACTCTGAGACGTTACTGATAATTCGCGTTCAGATACGATTACGAGGAGTGCGAGTCTGAGGGCGCCGAGGCCATGATGGACCACCTCCGAAAGTTGTTCGCCTCATCGGACTTCGTTGGCACCGAGCTCAAGGCAACTTCTTCAGAAACCTCATTCAAGGTTGCCGAAGCCGACGACTTCTCATACACTGACCCCATCGACGGATCGATCAGCAAGAAGCAGGGTCTGTACATCAAGTTCGCCGATGGATCTCGAATCATCTTCCGATTGTCCGGTACCGGATCATCGGGAGCTACCGTCCGACTCTACGTTGAGAAGTACAGCAAGAACGAGGCCGAGTACGGACACGACGCCCAGGACGGTCTTAAGCCGCTCATCGAGGTCGCTCTTTCTGTTTCCAAGCTGAAGGAGTTCACCAAGCGAGACAAGCCTGACGTCATCACCGTGAGTGGGAAGCGGTTGCTAGCCTTGATTGTAGAACATATGACTGACAGTCCTATCTTGTGGGATCTGCAGTAAACGAGTGCGCTCGCTCGGATTGAAGGATTCTCTTGATTTGACCGGAAAGAAGCATAATGGGGACGAAGTTACGAAGGAGTAGGTGCCCACTCAATACGATAAGATAAATAAGCACAAATGCACAAGATGCGTGTCTGCCCTGTTTCGTGCTCGGCGTCCTTTGATCATGAATCATGACCAGGGATCGGACGATATGTGTCATTCATGCAGAGTGCGCTGTGAATGCTTACGCTAAGACTGCGTGATCCGTTTGAACCAATAATGAATGTGACTTGCATGGTCTGGAATGTGCTGATGTGCTTTACAACAGGACAAATGATCCGAGGACTAGTGTGACTAGTGTGAATAGTATTCGAAGTTCTGGACTTTCCGCCAGCGTGTACAATACGTAAGATGCGACTGATTTTGAGGGTGATCACCTACTGCACCCCACCCTCTTGGCATTGTGATATCACTTCTGATTGTGGTGGCGCGTGGCGTGAGGCGCAGAAGCAAGCATCCAGCATAGGAATGCGTGTCTGCTTCACAGCGAGCGCATCGACGATGCATAGCTACTTGTACAAGCTGGAGCGGAGCATGTATGCACATGGATAGGCTCATGGACGTAGTCTAGACAAGATTGAACATCAGAACTGTCAGGTATACGTGGTCGTGCCCAAAAGACAAGACAAAAAGCAAAAAAAGCAAAAAAGACGCGTCGATCCCTTTAGCTTTTTTCTCTTCCGCCCGTCACCCAGCATCCCCTCTCGCGTTTCACACCTCACGCAGCAAGCAGCTTGAGGTTACCGCACCACATCGTAACCTGGAGAGTTTCTTGTCCTCTTCCTTGTATACAATGACAACCGTACTCGTTTGCTTGATCTCATCGACACTGCCAATACATCTCATACAAGCATCGATCATCACTCCTACACGTACACGAAAGGGCAGGTCCCACCCATCCCATCTTTCCAACTCCTGACCTCTCGGCCCAAGCTCACGCTAAATAACACTAAGTAGACGCTCAGATCGCCTTCGTCTTTAGACCCTACTTGTCCTCGACATCCACATCACATCCATAACCACAACCACAACCACTTCCTTTGCACCGGCTTGCAAGACCACCCTTTCGCTTTTCTTCCTTTGCTATCCTGGAGATCTCGGTCTTGTCTAGCTCATCTCATCGCCTTGGAATACGTCCCTGTGTATTGTTATTCTACTATCACTTTACATGCCATTTGGGTCCTCATTGACTATCACGACGCCACGACAGACAACCCAGGTCTTGACGTCGAGATCTTGAGTGATACCAGCTGGGTTCAACCAAGAGCCGCCGAGCTTCTTACTTCCTCCAGAGTTCCAAGTCCTCGCAACGAGCAGTGTAGCCGATCGTCTGTGTACTACACCATAATACTGAATATACGAACAGTCGGCCAAGCGATCAATCGCTATCTCACATCCTTTCATAGTCGATCTCCTGCCAGCACAACCATCGCACCGTACTACACCGTACTACACCGTACCACACACCCAACACTCCTTTGCACACCACGACAGACTCCCTTAGCCTGCATAGAACTATCATACACGTTTGGAGATCACAACGGGCCCACGCTTCCTGGTGATCACTCTTTTCACTCTCATCGTCATCGAGGCGGCACAAGACATCAACAATTATCAAAGGCTTACGGCTTTCGCTGTCTCGACTTGTTTCTGAACGACCGGCTCTTCAGTGTCCACTTTGTCTCGGCCCTGTACTACGACCATCCATCGAAATTACCCACACTCATTTGCGATCATCGAACGACTCGTGAGGCTTGACATTGCGAGATCGAGGTATTCTTTCCAACTAGAACACGCTCATTTGACCGTCAAGCTTCAGTGCGAAGGGATCCCAGCTGCCAGTGGTGTGGTAGACGGAGCGATATCGACCGTTCGTGGGCTGGACCAAAACGTATCATCGCATATCCCTCGACTACCTCAAATCACTTGGTTACGGTCAAGCATCAAAATCGGTGCATCCTTATCCAATATTCACCTTGCCGGGAGACCCAAGATGCATTCGTCACATTCGGGGCACCTATCACCGCGTTTGGATCTGTGGGCGAGAGATGGATGTATACAGTGTGATACGGCTACGCCGCAATGTAATTGCTCGGCTGGTGAGAAATGTATTCTCACGTCGAGGTGAGTGTCTACTTTCCGTCCACACCCCCGCGGAATATCTGTTCGCTTGAGCGCGGTGACGTTCACGCCGCCTCAACTGACATTGTGTGCTGGTCGAAGAAGCAACGGAACGGGCGCTGATTTGTTTTATCCTCAAAACAAATCAACAGAACATGCAACCAATGTCCAGCTATCCAATGCATCAAATCCGCCAAGTCGTCATCCAAATCACTCAACCCAGGCGCGATCGCCGGGCCCATAGTTGCTGTTCTTGTTATCGCTAGTTTCGGACTGTTTTGGTGGCTTAGACGCAAAAAGGTGAGTCGGGTTTACCGCAATTCTCTCAGCGAACCTCTCCGTCCATGTCTCTCGCGTTTGCGTCATGTTTGGGCCATACTGATGATCCGTCGCCGTGCGCTTCTCGCCTTGCAGAGACGGGACCTCGCACGACTCGAAGCACTCGCCGACCGAGCTCGCAAAGCCGAAGCAGCCGGCTTCCAACTCTCGCAACCTGGTTCTCCGCCCGGATCTGCGCGGTCTCATTCGCTCAACTCGCGCAGCTCGCTTCCAGCAGCACCATCTTCCGCTGCACGAGCTAGATCACCATTGCCACCTGCACCTGTCAACGCCGAATACTACGACGAGAACGGAGCGACGATACGTGTGTACAAGTCGTCGAGGGGCACGATCGATCTCGACAAGACCGGGGATCCCTTTTCTGATCGACAAAGTATATCGACGATGGGTTCTGGTGGTACTGCCAACATCATTCCTATCCAGTACATTCCACCCTCGAAGTCCGATGAAGCCCTATCGAACAAGTCGGGAGGCACAGGTCCAGTCAATCAAAGCGCTGCGGCGAGGAGGTTGGACGAAGCGAGACAGAACCTCTTGCATCCCAAACGACCTGCTCGAGCACCCGACCTTGATCTGAGGTTGACTGTCCCTCGTCAAAGCTCACCAGGCACCGGCTCAAGCTCTGCACCGCCCTCAGCATACGACCTTCGATCCCCGGGTGGCTCGTCATCTCAATATCGAGATTCATATCTATCCGGTAACTCTGCGGCGCCCTCATATTGGTCCGGTCAATCAGATGTACATCTTGATGCTCCCAAGATTGTCACTTCCAAACAAGTGCAGGTTGGCCGACTACAACAGGCCGAAGTGGTCCAGTTTGGAAAACCTCATATGATCGAACGGCTAGGTGGACCATCTTCCACCTTAGCAGGTGGCGGAGGCAGATTGTCGCCTGTGCACGATGCAAAGGAGAATCCATTCAACGGTAACCGGGATGATATAGAACCGCCCTCTGCACTATCGCCGACAGGATCGTTCCAATCGGGTGAAGCGACTATCCGTACACTCACACCAATGAGCAACAGGCGATTCGATGAAGAAGAAGAAGAGGGCCTACGCTCAGCCGAGCCGTCTTCGGCGGGGACAGGCGACTTGCGATTCTCTATGGGGAGCTTGGCATATAGGGACAGTGTGTCGACTATGGGTACAGGAAACTTCATGGCTTCAGCCTCGAACAACCCGTCGTATGCCCATCTGCCACCACCTTTACCGGGCTCGAGGATGTCGAACGGATCCAGCCGGTCTTTCGCTGACAGCGTTCTGGGCGCTTTCCCTATGATCCCGCCGCACGCTGATGGTAACAACGGACGATCCTCTCAATTCCCTCATGGAGCTGTGCCGAGATCGGATTCCGTGTCTGCCGGCTTACCGCAGTCCACATCGGTCTCGACGCTTGATCATGCTGCCTTGTCATCCCGACCACCAGCGCTCCACAGCCTAGGCTCGAATGCTCGGACACCTCACGACGAAAATGCTTACACGGAACACTTGACTGACTCGCCTTCGGTATACGGTGACGCCAACACCCCGCGCAAGCGACCTGAAACGCAGGCCAGCGTCGCCGATTCGTTCCTCGGCAGCTTCCCATTCTTACATCCAGGTGCCGGCGGGGCGAACATGGACGACATGGCGACTCTCCCGTCTGGCGTGAATAGCCAACGAGGGGTTAGCACAACCAGCGAGGGCCTGGGAGGCTTTGACTTCAGGTTGGGTGACGCACCGCCCGTTCCTGTACCTGCTACGAGATCGCGATCGAACACCCGCGAGCAGAAGTAATATCAGACGGATCTTGAGAAAGTTATGATTTTCGCTCTTCCAATGACTAAATTGCAAACAGCTGGAGTGGGCATGGTATTGAAAGTTGTCAGGAAAGGGATCAAAAGGGTGTCAGGAGGCTGAGTCATCGCACGCAGCTGCATCGAGGCAAGAGCCAGTTCCGGATATAGGATATGGATAGATCGCTGAACGTGTATAGGTAGTAGAAGGTTGCATCATATCATACAGTGTACAAAGTTACGAAACCACCAGGTTCAGCTTACGTCTGGACCAAGCTACGTACGAGACGACTCATGAGATTCAACGATATGCAACGGAATGCAGTGACATGCGCGCCTCATCGCCTCATGTCTGGTCTGATAACGAGCAGATCACGCAATGCATACAGGATGCACTGCCCGTTGTCCCTCTCTGCGGAAGCTAGAAGCTGATGTTGTTGTTGATCAGACGTTGTATCCTCGTGTTTGTCAAACGGACGCCATCAAGGGGCGTCTCGTTCTCATCGACCCTCCTTTGGTCGACCCGCCCGATGCCTGTGTGGCGACGTCAGCCTTGACGCGATTGGACACATTAGACTTCATAGAGCGCATAGAGCGCAAGCGAGAAGATCTGTGATGGGTGGCATGGCATATGATAACGCCATTGATGGCTTAGCTAGATAAATACATTGACGATGCTTTATCAACCGTTTATTTGAGATATGTGAAGAAGCATCAGTCCATCATGTCCCTCGACTCTCACTTCGCGTCGCCTCGCCTCGCCTCGCCTCGGTCCCTCGCAAGACGCGGTCGCAGTCATTGTTCAAATCATCGTGAACTCGCAGTGCAAGAATTGTATCGTAGACTGTCGATGGGCCAGCCTGAGCAGATGAGTATAAAGAGGCTGGGAGCGGAATGCGAACCATTCTTCCAAGTGACAGACCAACTACTCTACATAAGTTACAGATTGCACGCATATCCTACATCTCATCACTTGAGCACCTTGCCTTCTTACGTGACCGGCGAATCTTCAGATCATCGCAGTCTCTCAAGCATATCGACCGCATTGGCGTGAGTCGCCTAAATATTAAACATATTGGGAAGGCATCGGCCCGATCGCTCCTGCTCCTGCCTGCATCTGGGTCGAGTACCGGTGTTTATTTGTCAGCACCTGTTCTTGCGCGCTTGTCCGACATGGAAGTTACGCCTAACCTCCACTTACACACGGTTATTACTCGAGTAGAGAGTAGTTAGATTATTTTTTCCCCCGACGAGACGTCACACCATCGCCAATCACCGTCACCGTCACAATCCGAAGCGAGCTATCGATATCGCAAGCTACCTCGCGAAGACATAGACATAGATATAGACTTGGACAAGCATAACATCAACAACAGCAAGAGCAAGAGCAATCAATAGCAGTTATCGATAGCAACAAAGCATAAGCTGACTCCAGTCCGACAGCAATCCCCGGGGATCTATACATCTCACAGCTATCTAGCTCTCCAGCTCTCTAGCTGGATCGCTCGATCTCCCGCTACAAGCTTCACAGCGACGCCCTACTGTACAGCTCTATACTTACATCCGACTTGTCCGATACCCAGCCGTCGGGACAGCAACGGGCGCTGGAAGAGCTAGATACTACCGGAAGCTCGAGCTTGCTCTTGGAGGGATAACATAGGGTGAGTACCAAGGTGACCTTTTACGCCTGAACCCGTCTGCAAAGGATCTGCAGGCTGCATCACTGTCCCCTTGCCTAAAACATCCTTGATCTCCTCACATGTTCTCCTCTTCGCTCTTCACTTATAGCTCGCCATCCAAGGGAGACTTCTTTGAGCAACGCCGCTGTCGGTGGAAAGCTGATCCATGTTGTATACCTGTCTTCTCTCTCTCTCTTTCCTTCATGCCAACAAGCAGACTCATCCCATTATCACCCATCAAAGTGAAGCAGAGACTCCGCTCCAACCAGCTGTCATCTGCTTTTCCTCCCCTCCCTCCTTCTTATTGTACGACACCGGCGTTGCCGAAATTGACTCGAAGAAGCTCTAGCGCGCAAATATCGTCACATCCACTTACTCAACACCCCCTTAGGCTCCAGATCGGCTTCTGATCCGAAATCTACATACTTACCAGAGTTAGCACCGCGACCGGACATCATGGGACTACTAGCTCTCGGAACGCCCCTGACGTGGGAAGAGACGAAGCCGCTCGCTAATCATATTCGAGATCATGGAATCACCCAGTTCTTGAAAACTTGGGATACTTGGAAGGATAAGACTGGGAAAGGATTGTTATGGGGCGATGAGGTGAGTTCTCATCCTGCGATTGCTGCGCAGAAGTGATATCTTTGTGGATTGAAGGGCATCACGAAATGTGTGTATTCGAAGCATGGAAAGGGAGAGACGGGCGAAGGCCATAATGATCTGCTGTATGTGTCCGTACGGTACGGAGTGGGGCTCTTAAACCCAGCTATGGATCTGGGGGTCGAGGCTGCTGTAGAAGACGCCGAATCCGGCGAGGGGTCTCTGATCGACATCATGCTCTGAAAATCGTCACTGAGTTTCCACTGCTTACTGGTTCCCGCCCTCAGATCGAGTACCTTGTAGCGGCTTTCCACGATGACGACAAGACAGTCAAGTTGAGTCTGAGGCAGTCCGAGATCTTGGAAAAGCTCCAAAGCGTGACTCTTGATCCTGCGTTGGACAAGTACAGACCGCCGGGATGGTGAGTGAACGGCTTCTTGCTACGTCTTGAGATCGCGCCTTGCCCTCGAACGCTAGCTCCTGTGTGCGGTATTTCAAGCAAGGTCACACGACGGTCTCAAGCCAATCGGCAGCTAGAAGCTTATCTTGGATGCCCCTACCCCTATAGCCCCGCCATCCCCACCTTCCACCCAGAATACGGTCGATATATGCTCGAGTCTACCCCCGGTTTCCCCTTCTCCGGCAACCCTTGCGCCTTGGTATCAGTCGAAGCGGACATGCGCTTCAGACGACAGATCATTCGTTCACACCTCAAGCCACACGAACTGCCGATCACGCTGACAGTCTGGCCGAGACTGGGTGTCACGGATAGCCCTTTCACTGATCCTGAGACGATGCCCGATCCGGAAAATAGCAGTAGTAAGAGTATTTATGTGGGACAGTTATTGACGAATCCTCATGCGAGATTCCCGTGAGTAGTCGGGAAATCAGATTACTCTTCGAAGGTTCTTGAAAGATAGCAGAGCTAACGCCGTGTATCAAATGTGCTCGCCATGCAGAACCTTGACGGCCAACATCAGAGAACGAAGAGGAAGCAAGGTGGATATCCGGGTGCCGCTGTACATCGATGAGAATACAGTTGTCCCAGAGGGTTCGAAAGCTCCTATAGCCAATGGGCATGCCGGTATGTGTTTTATATGTTTTGGACTCGATCGACAAGTTGTTGACGATCATCTCTGGTCAATTTAGCAGGACCTGCTAAACCCGAAGCTGGAACCCCTTACATTCACATGGATGCGATGGCTTTTGGAATGGGAAACTGCTGTCTCCAGATCACTTTCCAGGCTTGGAATGTGCATGAAGCGAGAAGAGTGTATGATGCACTGGTACCTGTAGCTCCGATCATGGTGAGTTTGGATTCATCCCTTCCGAGCCATCACTGGGAATGAGTTGCTGATGCATGATCCTCAGCTCGCTTTGACTGCTGCTAGTCCAGCTTTCAGAGGACAGCTGGCAGATATAGATGCCCGGTGGAACGTCATTGCCGCGAGTGTTGACGACAGAACAGAAGAAGAGCGTGGCCTCAAGGTGAGCAAGCTCGCTCAGTGATTTGTGCACTCGGAAGTGCTCGCTTAGCTGATCTGCAATTATCGCAGCCACTGAAAGAGTCCAAGTACAGGATACCAAAATCTCGATACGATTCTGTGTCACTCTACTTGTCGGATGACGAGCGAAACAAGCCGGAGTACCATGATATCGACGCGCCGATCAATGAGAAGGTCCGGGAGAGATTGCTGAAACATGGTGTGTTGCAATAATGCCAACTCATTGACCATGGGCGGATCTATGAAACACGTAATATGGCTGACTGACTTGCTGTTTCGCCGCTTGGACAGGTCTCGACGACAAGCTCGCGTCTCACATCGCCCACCTGTTCATTCGAGACCCACTCGTCCAGTTCTCGGAGACCATCGACCAAGATGACGATGCGTCAATGGACCACTTCGAGAACATCCAATCCACCAACTGGCAGACCATTCGATTCAAGCCCCCACCTGTTAACTCACCCATCGGTTGGCGAGTTGAATTCAGGAGTATGGAAGTGCAGATGACGGATTTCGAGAACGCCGCTTTCAGCATCTTTATCGTGCTTTTGACGAGAGCGATCATTTCTTTCGACCTAAATTTCTACATGCCCATTTCACAGGTGAGTGGACAGCACATCTCACTATATCAAGGGGCAATCAACTATATACCCGTCCTTCATCTCCGCTGACTGATAACTGATGACCCATCTGTACTGCATGATCGCAGGTCGACGAGAACATGCAGCGATCACAACAACGTAACGCCGCAATGGCCAACAAGTTCTTCTTCCGAAAACATATTTTCCCTCCCGACCGACCGTTGGCGCGATTCGACCTCAACTCAAGACCCGTCTCGCCGCCTGCGACCTCGACTCCCACCACCCCTTCGCACTCTAGATTCTCGTCCGCTGTTCCAAACGGACATAGCAAGGTTAATGGAAACGGCACCGGTAACGGGCAGGACGGTGTGGAACGGTGTTCCAGCAGATCCTCGTCGGTTTGCAGCACTCCCATCGAGAATGAGTATGACGACGAGGCCGAGGAGATGACTATCGACGAGATCATCAACGGTGATGGCAAGAATTTCCCGGGCTTGATGGGCGTAGTAAACGCCTATCTCAATTCGTTGAACGTCGATGTCATTACCAAATGCGAGCTGAGGAGGTATCTTGATCTCATCAAGTACAGGGCCAAGGGTGAGTGACGAACTACTCCACACCTTTTCGACTAGGCCTGCCGCTTCCTGCTGTGCAACCCTTGTATGGCTTATCATACCTGATGTGCTGACCGCTGTTGTATTCTTACCCGATGATCACAGGTCAACTTGTAACCCCCGCCGTGTGGATCCGACGATTTATCACATCCCACCCGGCGTACAAGAAGGACTCGATAGTCAACGACGAGATCACGTACGACCTCGTGAAAGCCGTAGACGAGATTGAAAGGGGAGTGCGACCTGCTCCGGAGTTGTTGGGCAAGGATTACGTAGGGAGCGGGCCTACGGGATGTCTGTGAGCCGCGAAGCGGCGCGAAGCGGAGCACTAAGGCGAGAGCGCGATACCATAGATGCTGTTCATAGTGTAGAGCTGCCAAATCGTAAGCGGTAGACGTTTTGTGTTTCTTTGTTAATTTGTATAATACCAGTACCAGTATCCCATATCACACTCATGAATATCCTCACATTGAAGAAAGGCCTGCTCGGGACTCCCATGATTCCGCCCTCTCTGGCTTTCTTCTCGCCTCCATAGAATGGTTATCGTGATCCCGAAGAGCCAGGCAAGCGAGCACACGTCCAACGGGGGCTCATAACCTCAAAAGGCTCGCAACTGGGTATCGTGAGCCTATCGAAAGTATGCATGCTGTGACGAAGCATCTCCACCTGAAACCCTGAGTGATGTCGTCACTACCTCCTCGGAACATGGACATTCCGTCATCTCCCCCCCCCCCCCCCCCGCGGTCCACTCTAGCTCTTACGTCGTGAGGTTGCACGAGGCACATAACTCCACTAGCATAGCTATGGACTTGGGGCCTGGAGCACTCTTCACTTCGGACCGGCTTGGCGAGCGAGACAAAGGGGGATAAGTAGCATATAGAGCCCCAACGCAGATCACTCTTGTCATCCCGCTGCGGAGCTGGGAAGGATGTCCAGTAAGTCAATAACGCGGAACAGTTGAGGACGAGAAGATGTCTTGACACTTAAAACCCGTTCCTTGGACCTTGTTGTTGGAGTGTGCAAGCAGTCAATGGTACAGCTTTTCTACCTCACTACTGCGGATGAACAGCGAAGCGACATGCACTCAAAAGGCATGTGAAGACGTCACCTGCTTTGGCATATTGGTTGTTGTTGTCACGTCATATGATCGATATATCCTTCAAGAGGAATGGCCATACCGAGACTCCTTTCTCGTGCTGAACGACATGACTACCGCGTGCCTGCTGCTGCCCTCTCTTGCTATAGCGGCCAGGGAGCACGTCATGATGATCATGACGACAGTCGTCATGTCATGTCATATCATGTCATGCCGCCCTCTCCCATTCCTTCGGTTTTTGGCGGATACCCTCGTGCCGCTCGCTGCGGAACATGTCTGTAGATGGTATATAAGAGATGGAGGTCGAGGAAGTGACGAGAGACATACGACATATCCAAGAAGTTTTGAGTCCACAAACAAACAGCTTCCACTTCATTATTGCGTCACGACAACACAGCTATACAACATGAGTCACGCTGAGTAAGTTTCGTGATGTGATACGGGGTCATGCCCCTTCATGTGCCATGTGCCAGCATCTTCCAAGCTTTCTACCTGATATGTTGGCTGATGATAGCTCTGATATCTCGGTTCCCATAGTCAATCACAAGCCAAGCCTACCGTCGGCGAGAAGATCTCCGGTACCGTCGAGGAGCTTGGTGAGTGGACTGGTGTTTTGTCCTCCGTTTCTTTGGCGCGGGCCTTACCCCGGACACCACGAGAGCCCATCTTGTGCCTAATCAGATGCATCTCACGCCTCTGCTTCTCCTTCAACTACATACTTAGGCTGGTACGCTAAGCATCGAGCTGACCTTGTCACCCCTCCTCCATCGTACAGTCGGCAAGGCCACCCACAACCCCGGCAAAGTAGCCGAAGGCGAAGCCAAGAAGCACGGATTCGCGGGACCCCCCGGCGGTGCAGAGGGTTTCAACGAATCCCTTCGACGAGGCGAGAAGCCCCACGACCCCGCCGTCAGTTCCGTCGCTAGCCACACCAAGGGAGTCGATATCGGCTCGAAACATGCAGCCGAGGGCCAACACTCGGGCCTTGGCGGCGGATCAGCCGACACTCACGCTCATACCGGTCCGGGAGTCGGTGCTGGTGCTGGGGGATTGACCGGTGACAGGCATCATCATGAGGGCGGTTCGACCGGTGACCGACATTACAATGAGGGTGGCCTGACCGGCACCGGCTCTCACCACACTCCCGGTACTGGATCTCATCACGCTCCCGGCTCTCACACCGGTGCTGGCTTTGGTGCTGGCTCAGGAATTGGCAACGAGCCCGGCTTCCCCTCTTCCGAAGCCAACTCACACGTCGGCCGAACCGGTGCCGGACCTGGCGAAGGATTTGGTAACCACCCACAACAAGCCCACGGCGCAGGCTTCGGCGGTGCTGCTCCTGGTGGAGGCGTTGGCGCCGGCGCAAGTGCAGGAGAAGGCGTTGGACACCACGGTGTGGGAGGCGGACCTGGAGGACACGGTGTAGGCGGCGGGTTGGCAGCGGCGGGCGAGCGAGCAGAGACTGCTCTCGGTCGAGACCCCGTCGGCGGATACGAACAGGGAGGACACCACACCGGTGGTAGTCTCACCGGAGCTGGACACCACGGTGAAGGAGGTCTCACAGGCTCTCGCCACCAGGGTGAAGGTCTGACTGGATCACACCACGGTGCTGGTCTCGGTGGGGGCCATGACCATGCTGGAACGGGGGCGGGCTATGGGCAGACCGGCGTCGGAGCTGACAGGAAGTACTAAGGGATAGATACTGTCGAGCTCCAACGGTAGGGAGAGAATATGTATGTACGTTTCGTAAGAAGAAAGGAAGCACGTAAGAAGTCATGTAAATTGCATTTATGATCGCGACAACAACTAGTATTGAGCCCGGGTCGATGAACCAATCTATATGTTCGGCACGCACCCGACTATGCACACTCATTTGCTTGATCTTAGACGAGCAATCGTTGACGATCTAACCGTATCGCCCTTGTCAAAGTGAAGAACGAAGGAGAGTTTCCCGCAAATCCTTCCTCCCAACTCGATGCCCCTGATAAAGGTGTTTCAACGTCAAAATCTCGACATCCCAAAGGACCTACCCGTCTACTCCGGTGGAAATACACACACCTTACATCCAGGCAGCAGAATCAAGGATAAGGGGTAGTTCATACGGGATCAATATTCCCAGCAGTCCATGCTCGTGGATTACCTATCCCCCCCCTTTGGACAGGCTATCTACCTTGGCCGAGAAATCCTTCCCTATCATTAACGATCTGCTGGTCTCTCTTCGTCTTTCTTTTGTCTCTCTGCTTCGCATCCAGGCCCTTTTTTCCCTCCTGCCATGCCTTTTACAGTGTCTGGGCGACCCCGATTCGGTCTGTAGGTGCTTGTGAACTTACTCGACTGCCGGTCATCCGGGGCAGAGGGGAGTGATCGCTGATTCACCGGAGTGAGAAGGATGCCCGCTCGTGACCTGCGGACAGTAGTCCATACCGTACCGTGCCCAAGAGTTCACAGATGCATACCATACTGTACGAGCACCGATCTTCGCTTCTGGCTTGCTTTGTCAGATTACCTTTTGCTGCCATGTTTCTAACGCACAGACGTCTGAGACTTTGAAGTAGCACATCGAGTCTTGACCATCAGCACAGAGCAACAACATCGATACCGGGATTTGAAGAGCCGTCTACAGCTGTCACGATCCTCGGGCACAATGGAGAGACTCGGATGGTTCTTCAGCGAGGTCGGCTCTCTCGGTCGGAGGTCCGGTGTTCACCTTCTGAAGAGAATGGAAGCGCACCCATCGACCACCGAGGACAATAAGGATATCCTCGAGCGGAATTCTAGTGAGTAGACGACGTGGTATATCGAGGCTGCTCAGTCTTAGGTACAGCTGTCCCTGGAGGGAGATGAATTGACGTTGATAGGCTCTCGGCCATGCTGATATGGTTTCCAATGCAACAGCCGCTTTCCACGCCGTCCTAGGCGTTGCGCTAAGCTTAATCACCTTGATATGCTTCTACGCCCTCTACCGTGGTTCCCAACGCCCTTTCCTCCTCTCGTGTATGCGGCGTCGCAGAGGCAAGAAGCAACACCCAGACTCTCGCAGTCGGCGAGGCTCGATGGCTAGCTCGAGCAATAATGCCCTGGGAAGAACAGCCAGCAGGTCGACGATTCACGTAGACAACGTCTATATCCCAAGTACCTTGGCAGCACAACCGGGTGGAATGTGGGCAGGGTCGATGCCATCGCCTAACTTGTTGACGGACGGCGCAAAAGAGAAGAAAGGGATGTGGAGGAAGACGGCTTATCTGACGGATCTCAAGCGAGCTGAAGAAGCTCTCCGGGAGCAGTATCAGGATCAGCGAAGCGATAGTCAGCATCATCATCAGCAATCGAAACCGGTTTATGGGCGCGGTGTGGCTTCTACCGATGTTAGTAAAGAGAAAATCTCGGGTGATTGGGGATACTTCGCCCAACAGCCTCACAGCTACCTACAACCTACGAGTTTTGGTGATGGCTCATTCACTACCGGCAACAACGATAACAACAACAGTCCCTCCATCCAGGTCAACGTCGGCGCCAACGGACTGCCTCTGATCACCTCTAAGATACCTTCGCCGACATTCCTGCAACCTCAAACCTCATCTCCCTCATACCCTTATATCGTAGAGAACCGCTTAAGCAGCGGAATCAGATCAGCAACGGCTTCCTTAGCCCAGACCAGTATGGACATCTCGCGCGCGGCATCCAAGTCGGCCGTCTCGCTTCCTTTGTCCCAGTACTCCAATATCGACGCCGTGACGAGTTTCAGTCGGAGATCCACATCCTCGATAGGTGGGACTAACGGAAATGGGGTCACGTACCCTCCAGGTGCCGCGCCGCCTATCACATCTGATCAAGCATCAATGATCAACAAGCTCGAATCGAGATCTTCGTACGACTTGCTCAGGCCGCTGAATCACTCAGACTCAGGTTATAGGGCGGGTGCTGGGGCCGGTGGTGTCGCTTCCGGTCCCGGTGCCGCCAGCTCCCTGTCACTGCCCTTGTCACTTTCTATTCCTCCTTCTCTGTCTTCCAATCTACCTTCTCCTCGTGCCTATGAGCAGAATCAACCGTACATCCACTCGCATTCGCAGGTCAATCTGCACCATCCTCAGGGTACAGAGCAAGATCAGCAGCAATGGTCCAGCGTCGGTGGGTCAGCGGTGAACATCACCCCACCGAAACCGATCTACGAGGCTGGAAGGACCCGGACTCGAGAGCGGACGATCTCGATGGGGTCAATCGCTTTCCCTCAACCGGAGCCGTATAGCGCATCGCCCAGTACGAGGCAGTTTTCGCCGCCACGTTCCGGGCAACAAGACCAGCAGCAGCAGCAGCAGCAACAACAACAATCGCCTTCGCCACAAAGTGCAAGGTCGGAGAATCGGTTGTCCAACCTCTTTGCTTATGCCATGTTGAATGATATCCATAACGCTGAGCAAGGGTCGGGTGAGACCAATGGTGAAGACAACGAAATACGAGGGTACAGGCAAAACGAGGCGCAGAGCAGATCAGGCGGCCAGCAGGCAGCCATGTCACCTGCCTCGAGCCTGCGTCCTGGTCCATCTCCCATCCAGCCTCAACATTCGACTAGTCCATTGTCTTCGCACTCTTCATCCTCGGCGTCTTCCAGCTTGAATCCTGCTCTTTCGCCATCTAGCTCTCCACCTTTCGGGAACGGTAGTCCGACCTACAGCGCAGGAGCTGGCCAAGTTGATTCCAAACCTTTCCCGGCTGGTCCATACTCCTCATCAAGCCCCGACGCGCGTTCTCCTCCATCGACATCTCCGTCCTCTTCTCCACCACAGCCGCAACCCCGGCCTTCCATGCAATCGCATAGGCAACCATCCTCCCAGTCACACTTCTCAAACCAGAACCAAGCCTATAATCGCCCTCCTCGAAAGAGCGCTCAATACTCCACCAAGTCGCCCCGACCCAGCACATCCTCCCTGACGCCCAGCAAGCTCCGATATTCACTAACGATCGCTTCGTCTTCGCCGCCCGCTACGGCCGCTTCGAGAAGATTCGAAGATACAGACGGGTTTCTCAGTCCGCCTAGAGCGAGCATGGGCGGCGGAGGTGGATTTGGGCGACGGTCGGGATCTGTCGATAGTCAGAGGGGTGGACCGCCAAGGATCGATTTTGTCGATCAGGGTCTGAACGGGAGGTCGAGTATGAACATGGGTCGACCACCGTCGATGTACGGATATGCCATGTAGGTCAAGGTGTGCCTTCAGTGAAGGTGGAACGGACAGCGCATCACCGCGAGACGGCGCAAGATATTGACTATGGTGCGACTTCGTCGGACCTAGCGGTGTACCCATGCGTGGGGGAGCCTGACTGGAGGGGGTCCGAGATCACAGTATGAACGGTTTTCGATCATATCGAGGGGTGGTGGGGTGGTTCGGATTATCTCGCAGACCGCCGGGAGCGAGCACGCTCGTAGAAGTAGCATATGAGCCAGACGATCATAGTGGCATCTAGACAGCAGGGATGGGCCGTTGAAACGGTTCGAAGGCATCCGAGTCGGTGAAATGAAATATTGGCGCGGCGCCAATAACGATGTCGTACGATCTGAAAAGCTCAGTACCACTCAAGGTGAGAATCAAGATGAAGATCAATGTATAGATCACCAAGATACATGATGATGATGATGATGCCAGTATAGATACGAAGAAAAAGCTGAAGTGAGTGATAGGTCAAACATGATTGATTAGCTTGGCACGAGCAGTTCCCGAAGAAAACAGTGAAGTGTTCCGATCGGAATGACTGACGATAATTGTCTCATGTCATCTCACCTGGTCTCGGAAGTCGGGATGTAGCATAGTCTCGCGACCAGATACAGTACATTTGTTAGTCCCGATGCTGCGCACTGAGGTGGATATATTTTGCAGCGCGCCGCCTTCACTTTCGATTGGTGGCTTGATGGCTGCCATGCATTTATGCCGTGACATCTGTGAAATCCGCTCCGCGAATCTCGCATTCCTGATCTTGCTCTATCCATTTGGCAGACTAGGTAGGAGGACTACTACTCATATGTACAAGCGGATGCAGGTGATTGCCCAGCCGCAAGTGGTAGTACAGTGACCCCCACCTTCCGAAACCTGCGCCCAGCTGATCGCCGGAAGATCATTTGATTCCAACCCTTTTCGTGTATGGGCTTGACGGTAATGCCGTAATCTTCTCAGGTTTCGCACATGTACATCTGCAAACTTTAAGACAATCGTGCGTGGGCCACCTACGCTCGCACGACTTGGGGAGTCGGGTGTCTTTTTGATGTGTCGGTGTGAAGCATGGATCGCTGTTCTAACCTCGCACTCCTTCCTAGGTGTTGTCGTAGTCATTGGAGGGGCGAATGGAACTCCCGACGGGGCAACAGAAAGAGAGGGTGAGATCTAACTGTAAACCTCAACAACATGGTAGAAACTGCCCAAAAGTCAGATTCTCCCTCCTCCGCTTAGCGATTTACGTCATGTAGATCTCGGAAAAGACACTTGATTCTTGCTCATCTGACCTGCACTATACCAGGGGAGCGGACCATGCATACGCACTGCACTCATCTTCTCACGACGCGGTTCCAGAATGATCACGACTTGACCGGCGGAGTGCTTGAGCGAGGCGGTGCGCTACACGCAAGCGATGATTTTTGGGCACTCGCGCTACGGTGGTCGGAGCGTTTGATCCGTGTGTCCCCGTGTAGACTGGAACGGTTCAATCACACGTGATTGCTTTCTTTTTTTGTCTGCTGATCGGCTGGTCATATATATATGCGAGTGCTTATGTATGCCTACGCCCTCAGTAAGCTAGGACAAAGGATGGACTGATTGGGTGGGGGAACAACGCTAAATAAAGCTAGTGTTAGTGTTAGCGGGTGAATCCGAAGCTGATGGCAGAGTGAGGTCATAGCTGAAGCATCACTGCCGCCGTGAGATTCCGAAGACGACTACGACTGCATGGCAAGCATCGGTTGATTGAGATTGAGCAACAAACTATATAACATCCGCTCGAGAGAGGTTCATTCCCGCCTTTGCTCTTCGCCAACTATCCCATACCAGTATACACATCTCAAGCAAAGCAAAGCAAAGCGATATCTACCCCGTCTCAGTAGCTATAATCTCCAACCGCATCACGACCAGTCCCGGCATCATGCTTACCACACTCCTCATCACATGGCTGGTTTCCCTCTCCGCCTTGATCACTGCCGCCCCTCTGGAGAAACGACAGGACTCGAACTCCGTCGACCTTCACTTCACAGGGTACTGGCCTGAAGCGTGGATCGCTAATGCAGGGTTTAACATTGGGTGGCAAGGCGGCGAATCGGGACGATACACTTTGTGAGTTTCGTCTGTCCGTGTTCATGCTCACCCTCCCTTTGTCTTCTTCATGCTATGATGCTTGATCACATCATGTTATACCGAGAGTGAATCCAGTCTGACCCAAGTGACTGTTTTGTAATATTGTAATATAGCACTGGGATTCACACATACCCTGTTGATGGGCAGAACGTCACCAATATCACCACTATCGTCGATGACTTCCCGTTACACTCGTACATCTACCACTTCGGAGCCATCGACACTTATCCCGCCGACAGCCTCTTGTAAGTACCGTGACATTTTAACTTGACCTGATCGATTCCTGCTGTCTCCTAAGCCTCTTTCACCTTCTCCGCATATGAAGTATATGTCAGCTGATCATGACTATACGACATACATAGCAAATTCCAAATCAACGATACCTCCGACTCATCCTCATTCGACGAGAGCCCGTACTTGAGGATCATCTCGTACGAGGAGGCGTATCCGTCCGGCTCTTCTTCCGACAACTAAATTGACACCTGGAAAGCAGTCAATGTCGCGGGCATCCATGTGACCTCGGCTGTTCATTCTTCACAGCTGCTGAAGCAAGTTGTGGTGGAGTCGTCGCCGATGGTATCGCTCCAACCCAAGATGTAACCAATGACACATCCAGCTTTTCGGTACGATGAATGGAGAAGTGTCATGGAAAGCTGTATGTAAAAGTTTTGGCGGAGAGAAGAAGCAAAATCAAGTATAATATCAAGTGTGTATATAGGGTGAGGCCATGTCAAGCACAGGTTGAGGTAACCAAGTATAATTGAAGCTCGATCCAAATTAGCATAGCGTAAGACAGTACAAGTATAATAAAGCGGTTTCTTCACAATGAAATGACAATGAGTCTATAAGTATTGTCGGCCGAACGGGAAGGTACGATACACCCCGAAGGTGGCATTTCCACTGTCGCCTTGTCATGCGCAACGTTCCCCCTCACTGATGAGGCGTATGGTTCCGAGAAGGCCAACAATATACCTGCCAACAATCGCCCATCTCAGCGGTATCTCCCACCCTACTTACAGCCGCTTGAACCGGTGCAGGTATACCGAACTCGACCTCCGTGCTCTGGACTGAGGTGAGGACATATTACACCGCCAATCGAGTCACCGTTTGTGCAATATGAGCAGAGTATACATTACAATAACAGTCACGGCCGCAAGCAGAACAGACAGTACATCATGGCTCGACGCTCTCCTTCCCACACACGCATCATCTGGCAATACCTCGGCTTCTAATCTCACCATGTGAACCACAAAGGCGCGTGCCGAGTGGCAGTTTGATCGCCGTCCCCCAAGGAGTCGAGGAGTCGCTCTGCCCGCAAGCAATCGCTTTTGTGGGAATCGAGACACTCCGCTTAGAGCGCAGCAGCAGCGGCGATTGCAACCCCGAAACCAAGCGCGACAACCTTGCCATCCCATCCGATCTGGTGGAAAGCGGCAGACTTCTTTCCGCTAGCGCTGGCGCTGGCTCTGGCACCGGAAGCAGAGGCAGAGGCTTTGGAGGCACCCGAGGCGGCGGCGGAAGTAGAAGCTCGGCTGGCTACGCTGGAAGCGGTGGAAGAGTGGTTAGCGACGCTGCCGCTGGTGTTCGAGGAAGCGGAAGTTGCGTGGGTGGAGCCGCTGGAAGTTCAAGAGGAGATGACAGGTACAGTCAGTAAAGCATCATCGTCCAGAAAAAATCAAGTGGTACAGGATGGGACGAGCACAATGTTGCTAAGCCGGATTACTATATCATTGTACTGTATGTGGCTCACCTGGCGAATGATGCACTGGCACTGTGGCTAGCACTACCACCAGCGGAGCTCGCAGTGACCTGGCTGACGGCAGAGCTGACGATGCTCGAAGCGGCCAAGTTCTCAATAGCTACACCGGCGGCGTCAGAGGACGCGTCATCTTCGACGTAGTCGATGGCAATGTCTGAGCCTACGAAGTCGGTGGTGGCTGCATTGCGTGAAGTACCATGGTGGGACAGTTCACATCTTGCAGTGTCAGCGAGCTCTTCACTGACTGGCTACGTATAATAGGGGGAGTCCTACAGTATGCTCGAACGGAAGGATCAACTCACAGTCGCCATCTTGTCGGACAGCAAGCCCGGTACCTCCAACGGCAGGGCCGGGGATGAAAGCGGCCGAAGCGAGGGTGGCGAAGACGGGGATGAGAGCGAGGACAGCTGACGATCGCATGTTTGTTGACTGACGAACAAGGAGTGGGCAAGAGTGTTGTGTCGTTGGTAGTGAGGGGTGAGATTACCGGCTGGCTGGCTGGCTGGCTGGCTGGCAGATTGCTCTACAGTGAGCTTAGTGAAAGACGTGATAGGATGGAAGGAGGACGGGTACCCTTCTAGGTCAGAAGTGAACTTTATATAGCTTAGCTGGTCCGCAAAGATGATCAGCCCTGCCAGTCCGAACAAACGAAACATCTACCTCTACTGTATCGCGGATTATTTGGCTACTAGCTGATCCCTCGATGTTAGAGGGACCAAAGAACAAGGCATGAGGAGCCACAACCAGATCCCGCACCTCCAGGAGCAGTGTACATTGTAAAATGCACAATGCTGTACCTAGTGCGGGCTGTTCTCGTCGGTATCTATCATTCCGCACTCTTTGGGCCGCCAGATCCATTCAAGCCCTACACCAGATCGAGGTCGCGCACAGCCTAGCCAATGCCGACGCCAAAGATCGCAGCAACAGACGGAGCCAAAAGACGTTCATGACGAGATCCACGCGTCCAGTATAAAGCGTGTTGTATCTTGTCTTGTCTCGTCGTATCTATTTTAAGCCACTGAACACTATACATATGGAGACTGAGATGTGAAATGATATCGTACACAGCGTGCAGTATACTGTACACTGCGTAGAAAGTGAGGTATACACTCAGATGTGTCCTGTTAATCGTATGCTCGAGTGGTGCGCCACATTCGAAGTGTATGTACTGTATATGTATGTATCACAGCCCCACCCCTTCACTGTACATGTTCTGGTATGCTCCTACAGTTTATCATTCGCCGCGACTGTTGTCTCAGTTGCTGAGTGATACCGCCCTTCGCCTTTTCTTCCGCCTTTACTGCCTTGATCTGCCCTTGCAGCTCACGCCTTCAGGATTGTTGTAGGTTCTACTGTTACTAGCTTCAGCGGCAATCGCAATCACAACGGCAAGGCATAGCATAGCTTGCTTTGTCTGTTGGTAGGGGTTTCCGCTTTACATACCCGCACCTATTTTGATTCCTATTTTTGCTGGATGACGGAAGCTGATCGCCACGACCCTGAAATGATCGACATTCCGATCTGGACTGACGGTCAATCACTGGTACTGGACTCTGTTAGTCACTCCGCTGAGCACGCCCGGTCGAAGGTCTGGAAGGTATCGTATGCGACGCGTTCGCGATACCCAATACATGGTGTCTACAGTATCATACAACACCGCCCTGTCATCCCTCATTATTGTCTCTGGATCCAGGCTTCCCCACATCTCTCCGCAGCACACTCCTGGACCATGTCACCCGCTTCCCCCGCATGATAGCCCAAAAGAGACGTGCGCCATCTGAGCCTTGTTGCGCACAGTACATCGCCCCGATGAGACAACCCCGCACCTTTGAATCGACCGGTCTGTTTCTTCCTGTCCCCACCTCGCTCCCGGGTCCACGACGCTGGGAGCTTCATCCTTCTTTGTCTGTACCATCTCCTCTACGGAGCCAAATCATGGACTGACAGAGTGGATCAAAGAACAGCGTGAAGGTTTGGCGCCTCAACAATTGCCCAGTCGCAGGAGGAGTAGGTTCGCGGAGTAAAAGTTGTACTTTTTCTTCAGCCGCTCGACGCTTTCTTCGTCGTTATGAATACTGTAGGATGGAAAACGGGACAACTTAGCACACATGGTCGACATATCAGGGACATGATAGGGACAATCCGAGTCAAGTAATCTTGGGCTGAGCTCGCCCAAGTTGTATAGTGGAAATGGTCAGAAGCACCTATCAACTTACCCGTCAAAGTATGTCGCGCCAAGCTGAATTGCCGATAGAATCAGCTTCGTTCGAGCAACAAAGTCTACCTTGTATGCTGAGTGCGAGAATGGCCACTCACCAAAGCATCAGATTTTCGGTATCCCTCCATCAAACTGGACAAAATTTTCGCGATCAGCTTGTTTTCGCGATCAGCTTGTTTTCGCGATCAGCTTGCTCAGGAGCCAGACACGCTATAAACCAAGACTCACTCGAAGAATCCCATCCGTCTCTTCTCAAAGCTGTGCGTTCTTTCCGTCAGCCTCACACATCCCACTCCACTCCTTAGCCAATATCGAAAGGATCCGAACGGCGGGGAACAGTGTCAATAAACGCTGCCGGTGGAAATGACGCACTATTGTTGTTCCACTGTAGGAGGCGTCAACGATGTCCCTTTCACTGGTAGATCATCCAGGTGACTCACTAATTCTTACTGCTCTTGGATCTGCGAAACGGACGAACTAACGATCAGCGTCCTACCCAGCAGTCTCTCGGTGGTACTCACGCATTTCTCCCAGTTCGTCCACGTATACTGATTCAGACATGACATACAATTCAGCTTGATAACATGAAGTAGTCAGGGATGAGGGATGACCATGCTCACAAGGTGAGGCAAAGAAATCATATCTATGTGGATCAGAGGGTCAGCCGGGCAAAGTGTCGCCACAGCCATGGGATGGGGGGCGAAGCTCACATAGCAAACAGCACGTCCTCGCATGTGATACCCTACAATGGGTACATGCTGTCAGCATTGTATTCACTAATCCGATCTGGATACAGCTCATAACCGGTTCTCCTAAAGGTGTGACAGCTAGGATAGTACTCACCATTCGATTTCTCACCCTGATAGACCAGCCTGTCTCCACGTGACCTATGTTGAGCTCTTCGACGATGGGAGATGTAGCAGGTTGACCACGCTCTTTGATCCCTGCGAAACCCATGTCAGCCAGCTTCCCTCACATGGCCTTTCGATGGCGAGTGCTCAACACAGCAGAAACGACTTACATTCCTGTCACACCGCAAGGCGTCAAGCCGGATCAACACAAATCCAGTGACCAGCTAGGTGTCCACATAGACTCTGAGGCTCAGTCGCCACTTACAGTCTCAGTATCTAGAGGCGGGAAAAGTCAGCTCGTGCGTTGGACTAATGGGGAACGCTAAGAATATCTGCAAAGCTCACCATCGTAGTCTACCCAGATAGCCGCAAACATGGGGTGCTAGAGATGGAGTAAGTTAGAGATCAGCACACCTCGATCTGACTGCGCCTGGTCCCATCTGCTCTGCTGCAGCTTGCCACCTTCACATGCTTCGGCCGGCTCTTCCCTTCTTGTCCCTCCGGTGCTGCGGTACCGTGGACGCTCACCTCAATGACGTTCCAGGCCAGGTACTTCGCGTATGGTTTGGGATCCCATGTTCGCAGGTTGAGTAATGGATGTATTTTGAGCGGTGTCTCCAGCTGTGCCGCTTGAAGATAGGAGAGTACCTGTGTGTTTCGGATTGCGTCAATTCAGAACACTACGATTCAAAGACTGAGGGGAGGCCACAGGAAGGCGACATACTGGACCATAACCGGGTCGACTGGAACCAGCGACTAATATTAGCCCAAGTTATCCCGTCACCCCGCAAAGAAAGTCTTCCACGTACGATGGCTTGAATGGACCGATCGTGATAGCTATTCAGAGCTGATCAGCGTTATACGTATCCACTGTATTCGCACGCCAGCGTCCATTGCGACAGTCGGCTTACTCACCGGCATCACGAGGAGCCCCTTGAGGCACTATTGACATGGCGCGCGATTTCTCCCTGTCGTCCATCTTGCCTCTTTGTCTTTCAGAGGGTATGTAAGCGCAAGGTTTGGGTTCTGCGAGTCTCTGCTATATGACTCGCTGTCAAGTTGCCCGTTCTGCCTTGGTTATGCTCTGAATGGGAAGGTGGGATCGAACAAGGTTGGCCTGTGAGGATTTGATGTCAACGGTAGATAGCAAGATAGTCCCCAGCTTCGAGCAAAGGGTGAGTGAGTAGCTATATGGCGAGTCACAAAGTGAGTGAAAGTTGTTTATCCGTTCCGCCTAAATGCTAGAATATGGGATCATACCTGATGACAATAGTGACCAGACTGTAGAACATCATCCAACGTTCAATGTTTGTTGCCGTCCCCTGCCCGGGGTGGCGAGAACAGCATATAGTTTGGGTGAAGGGAATAGGTCTGTGTGTGTGGGTGTGTGTGGGTTGTGCGAGTTGTTCGAGGTCCATTCCTGCGCTACGGCACGGCTTCCTTGATCAAAGGAAGTCTTTGTGGACAGAAGACCCTGTCTGCGTGTGGGTCCAGGTATGCCTGTATAGTGCAGTCGTTCCGCTTGTGGGATTTGGCCGTTCTGGGGTCAACATGATACGCTTTGAGCTAGTTGGACAGGAAGGTCTGAGATTCTTCATGCTTCTCGATGCTTTCCTTTGCAGGACTGTAGATCTGGATGACATCGATCGACTGTGAAGTTTGTCAAACGAGACTGCTGTATCGCGTCTGAATTTACTTTCACTAAACATTTCGGCTGGTTTGGGAGGCATGGAGGGATGTATGTATGTATGCTACAGTTCAATGCTATGTTACTATGAGCTACTGATATCTCACCTTTTCAATATTTCGACTTGTTCGATCTCATGTTTACTGTCGGATTTATTGCTACAGTTTTTGAAGAGCGGGCAGGCCAGTATTCTCCCTGCTTCTACTGCTCCTTCAATTCCTCAATCCTCTCGCTAGCCTCACTCTTCCCAAGGTGCTTCACGTCCCCGCTCACAGCACCAGAACCTTTCTGCTTCTCGAGAACCTTGATGAACCCCTTCTGCTTCTCCGTAGCCGGTTCATCGCCTGTCGCCCAGTTCTCGGGGTGGTCGAGGTGGGCGTCGGAGCCCGGGATGGTCTCGCCGTTTGTCACGCTCGTATTCTCTTTTGCGTTAGATGGAGCGGCTTCAGAGGGATCGGTTGTGTCACTTCCGCCTTGGTCGATTTCGGCTGTGTCGAGCCTCGGCTTCTTCGGCGCCCTTTCCTCCTCTTCCTTGGGCTTACCGCTGTCTGCGTCGGTGCTGAACGCACCATCCAGTGTGGTTTGCTTGCTTTCCTTGGCATCTTTCCCATCGGCCTCAGCGGGAGAAGGGTCAAGCTCGTCGACGTCTCCTTCAACTTGGTTTCCTTCTGCTGTAGCGGTAGCTTTCCTTTTCTTTCCTGGTATTTCGTCACTCCGGCTCTCGTCATCTTCTTTTGACGACCTCTCAATCTCAATCTCATTCTTCTCACTCTTCTCTGCCGTCACTCCCTCCTGTTCCTCGTTGGAAACCACCTTCTCCCCATTCTTGAGTTTCTCGATGATCTCACTCGCTTCGGATTTATCCAAACCCTCCTTATCGATCCCTTCGGAAGGCACTAATCCGGGGTTCTTGTCTTCCAGCACGGCTATGAAGCCCTTCTGCTTCTGGGTGGCAGGATCGGCACCGGTTGCCCATTGTTCGGGGTGATCGAGGTGGTCCTTAGGGAGGGGAGGGAGAGGGTCGCCGGCGGCGCTGGTAGCGGTGTTGGTGGTGGAGTTGGACATTTCGCGATCGTACTAGGTCTGTCGATCAGTAATCTTCTGTGAAGTGAGCAGTCCTAATCTGGTGGGAAAGGAAATATAATAAGGAATGAGGTAGAGAGGTTGTCTATTAGCTAGACGCGCGTCGCGTGGTGAACGCAGTGAATTTATCCGGGCCGGTTCGGTGATAAAGTCACGGGACCTGCAAATCAGGGCACTCGCAGTTGTCAGTTGTCAGTCGTCAATATGGGGTAATAGCCAGAGCCAAGGAGAGACGAGAGAGATTGGAGGATGGCCCCTTCATGACATATCCCGATGCATCTCGGCATACTCAGGCTACACCCCTGCAGTGCAAGGATTATCGTATAGCGACGAAGTAACCCCCCGGACCATCACCAGACCACGCAGATACAAGTGTTGAGTTGTGCATTCTCAACACTTTTAGTCGAAAACTATCATTGTAAATTAGACCCATTCGTACCGATCCACCGTGTTCTCGTCAAACATGGAGCTGTATATCCCACCACCGATGTCATACCTGCCGCGGGTCTTACCGCCCCGGCCGGTCGTTCCGGCTGTCCCTCTCGTGCCCCCGCCCGACCTGCCCGATGTGCTCTATGCACCTGAAGGAGCCTACACCCACGCTCCCGAGGCGTTCTCGAACATCGGTAGCCCCGCCCACCCTACTGCTGCGGAGATGAGAGCCATCTCGGCTCCTCCGTCGAGCTTCTTGGCAGGCGCAGGAGGATTCATGGCTAATCCTGGAATGATCCCTGGTGGACCGCCAGCAGCTTCGCCGATGTCCTTCGGATCATCGGTCGTGAATGGTCAATCCCAGCCGGGATGGCCTACCAGGATGTCTTTCGTGAACGTTTGGTTCCCCCCTAAGACTGGAGGTAACGAGCGATCATTTGGAGGATTGCTGGGCAAAGGTGGAAAGAACGATGTGGGGAACACCACCCTGGATTCTCAGCAACCGCCGCCAGACAACGGGTATGAGCCCAGCATAAACTCGGACGACTCCTCGCCTTCGTCGGACTTTGTCCCACCACCCCTAGAAATCCCTTTCAGCAACCTACCTCAGCAGTCGGGCTCGAAGCGAATCCCATTCACCAAAGCCCAATCATCGCTGAATATCATTCCTCGACCAAAGAACAATATGCGATCGTCAAACTCGACCTTCGTGACGAGGATTCAGGTACAGGACAATTTGGTCAAGAACCTTTCTGAGAAAGGAAGAAATGGCGGCGAAATGGCTAGGTGGGGTTTCTGGAATCTGGGCAGGACTTTCGCGTGGGGAGAAGAAGGTGGTCGAACGAGAGTGAGTTCTAGCTATCAGGTCTACCTAGATGACCTGAGCACTGTCTTCTGTGATCAATGGAGTCTTCAACATTCTTCTGCTTCACGACAATTTGCGTGTATACTCATTTGTTTCGTCGACCATCGCAGGAACCTCTCACTCGGATCACTTTCTCTCAAGTCGGCACATGCCATGCTGTGAACCTCCATACTCTCGGACCTGACAGAGTCGATGTGGTGGTAGGATTCGCATCAGGCGATCTGATCTGGATCGACTTCACTCTGGGAAAATACACACGACTGAACAAGGGAGTGAGTAGGAGTCAAGAGTCGCATACTATGTCAAGATAGTGGTGGGTGAATATTGACCTAAGCTGCTTGTACACGTTCAGGGTCTGCTCAACAATACGGCTGTACTCGGTGTCCATTTCGATCCTCGGCAACCACACCACTTCATCGCCCATTTCGCCGATTCGACAGTCCTGCGATTCCATCTGTTCGCTGAAGACCCTGCCGTCACCGTCATGGCTACCCCCTTACCATGGAACGTGCACTTCGATCTCGAGATCGCTCAACGTAGTGCAGAGGCTCTCACGATATCCGAGGACACTTTGAATGGAAGCGGGGGAAAGGGTCAGGAAGGAGGGGAGGAACTGATCAAATGGAAAAATGAGGAATGGGGTCTACTTGGAAATGAGAGGGAGAAGAAGGAGAAGGATAGGAATGTGTGGGCTGGCAAGAATCCCATTGCAGCTTGGAAGATCCCTAAAGTGGACATAACAGGTGAGTATCGGTTCAACACGTCGCGCGGGAATTGTATACTGATCAAACGCTGTTGTCTTATCCCTCAAAGCAATGAGATATGCGCCCGATGGTAGATTCTTGGCTGTCACCGCAGAGGATGGAAGATTGAGAATGATTGATGTAGCGGAGGAGCAGTGAGTTCCACCTTCCTTGGCAATCGACACCTAAGAGGTTGTGCATATGATAGGACTGACAATATTTCTACTCAGACTGACTGATACCTATGCTGGCTATTTTGGCGCCTTGAACTGCGTGAGTGCCTGTTGAGCCAGTCTCCCCACACAACAAATCCGATCGTCGAACCCAAGATCACAGTCGAAGCCTCGCTGACTGTATGTTGTGTCGTTTCAACCGTGGACAGGTTGCATGGTCGCCCGACTCGCGCTTCGTAGCTGTAGGAGGTCAAGATGACCTTATCACAATCTACTCTGCTCGGGAATCTCGAATCGTGGCTCGATGCCAGGGTCACTCGGCTTTTGTGACTTCGATCGCGTTCGACACATCTCGAGGCGAGGCGAGGGCGTATCGATTCGCCAGTGTAGGAGAGGATGGAAAGCTCATCTTAGTGCGTACAGCCTCTCTGGTTTTGCACCTGCGCGACTCTGTAATATTGGTCTATCGTGCCTGGTCAAGCAAGTGATATCGTATTCGAAATTGACGTTCATGTATGTACGTGCTCGTCGTGTACAGTGGGATTTCTCAGCCGCCGCTCTGCACAGACCACGACATCACCATCCGAATGTTTCGCACCACAGACTCGCGGCTGGCGGCAGCAGTCTATCGTTGGCCAATCATGGACATGGTCATTCGAAATCGCACTTACCACTCAATAGCTCGGGGTCGGGCTCGATCTTTCATCCTGCGCCGCCTAGAAGCGAGGTTGCCCACCTGCAGCCAGTGATGGTGAGTCATTGCCTCTACATCGATACAGTCATATTCCCTCGATTACCCCTCACACGTGACATACGACGTTACACATCACTTGGAACGCTGACATAGGTTTATCTGTTATTTGCATATCGTAGGCCCGCATAGTAGAAGGCAACCTCTTGACAGGTGTTCACATGACCCCTACGTCCATCGTGACTGTAAGCAGGGCAGCTATCGTCAAGTTCTGGCAACGACCACCTCGATCACACACCGCTTCGAATCGACATAAGAAGCCAGCCCCCTGGGCGGGGACAGCTAGGGAAAGGGAAAGAAGTGGGAGAGAACGAGATAGGGAGAGCGTAGCAGCTGCGTAATCATGGTCTCGGTAGTGGCCGGTCGTCAGTTGTCAGTTGTAGGCGGATTGGGTTGTATAACGGGCAGGAAGCGCAACAAGTATCAGTAAGTATCACTATCTATTCACTATCTAACTACATATATCAAGTATTGTATCGTCTTCTGTTTCCCAATTCCCCACCCAAGAGTATGCAGTAAGCAGTCATTCATAATCTTACCGGCATATGGTTCGGGGAGTGACTTCGCCCGCGAAGTATCCATTACTTGTTGCGTCGCGATCGTGCTTGAGTGAAGGAGCCCTTATGGTCAACCGACGCAGAGTACGCGCGAAGAGGACTGTACATGCTGGACATTGTGAACGTATAGCGGATGGAGAGAAGAGGCAGCTCAGCACGGTGCTGATTTTGGCCTCTCGTTGTCGGGTGGTAGTTGACAGTGGAGTATCAAATGACCCGGTAATGATCACAAGCACGCCAGAGGCTAAGATTGCCCAGGACGACGCAGGCGTGCAGGCCAGGTGGTCTGAGCGACGATGGTGGCGTGCGTCGCGCGCGCGCAGGCCCGTAACGCCATATCCCAAAGACAAGCAGGTGACGGGCGAACATGTAGAACATGATCCAGTCAGGCTGGACAATATACGAGTACTCGACATTTCAAGATTTCCCTTGATCAGCTGTCGAAGGCACAGCCACCATTCGTGAGAATGAGGACAGTTGTGTCTCGGGCGAGCTCTCGAATCGGATCGGATGTGGGATATTCATAGAGCACAGACCAGACCCTTCTCCAACAGGCACCATGTAATGAAACACACGTCAAAACATACACCACACACGGGACACGGGACACACTGCAACACAAACAAACAAACCACTTCATCCCCGTTGAAATATACACCAAGCGTCAACGACAACGACAACGTGACCGTCACCGCCAATCGAACTTTCTCTTGTTCCAATCGGTGCACATACATACAGTAGACACACACAAAGACCATTATCTGCTTGATCGCCGGTACCTTTCCGGTCCAATCCTTTCCGGATGTGCTTTGTGTATTCAATGTGCATCCCCTTGTGATATGCGCCACCCACTCAATTGTGCAGGATTGCAAGGACGAAGGACGGAGCACAATGGTTCATGCCTTTGGAAATGGAACATTCAAGGATCAGCGCTCCAACTGTTGATCGATCACCAAACCGTCCTCATTTCCACCGTCAAGGCATATCATGGGATTGGCCATCAACCATCAATCATCAATCACGATCGACAATCACTCCAAAGGACTAGATACTGATACACCTCCTCCTTGCCCTCTTCCCTTCTTCCCAGCTCCTTCCTTTTCACCCAGATGCGCATCGCTGGATTACCCCTTCCGATACATCAGCCATCAGGTTCCAGCGGACGATCGTGATCCAGACATGTACTGACTGGTTGGTTGTGTGCACCGGAACACACACACATGAAATGCGTAGGTAGTCCTTCGTGAAGGTCCAGGTCCAGGACGAGAAGTCAGGGGTCAAACCGAGACCTCCTGTCCTACATATACACTCACTCACTACTTGATGTTCCTGTGACATGCCCGTTGTGGATGGCTTGTACCACGGAGCTTGGAAGAAGGAGAAGAAAGGAAGAAAGGGAGTCTCAATCTATTCCACTCGACGAAACAATCGGGAGCAACTTACAATAGCGGTGGAAGAGAGAAGCCTCCCTCGGACCCAGAATAATCATGTCCTTCCATCGGGAGCTCTCTCTCTCTCTCTCTCTCTCTCACTTTCTCGGTACCTTATCTATGTCCTAATAACTCTCTCGCTGCCTCTGCTGCGCTGAACTCAACCTCTAACTCTAGCTGCGGACCAGACGAGGCGCTTTACTGTGGATATATACAGTACCCAAGGAACGGGTACTCCACACCCGTCCGTGTGCGACGCCGAGACTTCAGATCATTTGCTTCGCTCCGTCTCATTGGGTATTGCGTGCGAACTTCCATATTATACATATTATACTCTATCGGCCAAGGCGGATCAGCTGCTGAAGGGTAAACTTGGCGTACCTGTGTGACTATCCCATAATCCCATGATCCCATATTCACATCCGTTACCACTCCCGATCGACAAGGTACTTAAGGTCAGAACAGGCGCTCGACAGAAACTCTTACTGGCTTAAGATTCCTTCTCATCCTCTCTTACCTAGAATCCTTTCGTGATTGGCATACACGTACGGTCACTCTTTCATCTGCTCGCCCACCTCTGGACCTGCCTCCCTGTTGACCTGGGCTGGTACATTTGTGACCTGCTTTCAATTGTAAACGCTCCTTGTTTCCTTTCTCTTCTACACCAACCATATCCGCTCTCGATTTTACACGTCCATCGACGGACTGCTACTCCCTGCGCGACTTGAACGCCAGCCTTCGCAGCGGGCCAATACGCATAATTTTAATCGGGAACGAGCAAGATGAACGCGACAGCATCGCCTTTGGCTGCTTCCGGATCCAGTGGCGGAGCGCCAGATGTCAATACGGTCATGTGGGCTCAGATGGGAGCGATGATGACCATGACAACGGTGAGAGGCAGTACTACCTGCTGCTGCTTCCTCTCTCTAGGGAATGGATCAATGTGAATCTACTCCGGAAAAGGACTACGAAGCTGACGAGGTGACACGGGTGCATATGTGTTACAGTGGTACGCAACCCTCGGAACAGTCTTACAGGCCCTCATAGTCAGCTCAATCCTATCCAACTCCGTCCGCTACTTTGAATACTTCACCCGCACAGACTCGATATGGCTGCTTGAAGCAGTCGGCGTCGGTGCTCTGATGACAGTGTGAGTGTCAGCTGCCATAGGGAGGGTTCAGCCTTCCTTGACGAACACCTATGGACAAAGGTAAAGGGCCGGTTAAGCACTAAGTGGCTATCGAACGGTAGCTGACCATTATGAGCTTTGAATCCATATCGTTTGATCCGTAGTGGAGCTCTAGCTTTGACTTGCGCACAAGTAAGTTATCCCCAGGTTCACGGCCTGTACCAAGTACCAGGATAGACAGCTGATCCCATCTGACCATAACCCACAGGCATACAAACTCGTATACATGGACGAGACCAACATTGCCTCGCACTTCCGATTCCTTATGCTGGCCGATATGTCCCATCTTCTCGTCGGAGCCATATTCAACGCCGCCGCCGGTGTATATTACGCTTATCGAGCTTATCGTATGTCGAAGGGAAGGTGGTGGGTCATACCGCCCTTCGCGTTGGGCTTGACGGCGCAGTTCATTGTGGCTTTGGTGTGAGTAGCAGCGACCCTAATCTCGGAGCATTGACCCGAGTATCGCCAAGTATCGCCAAGCACGAACTAACGTATTTTCTTTGTCTCGATCAGAGCGGTTATTAACGGACTCAAGATGCCAGCTCTCACGCCTGCGGCGGTGCGAAATCTGCCCCAGTTCATGGCCGGGACTATCAAGTGGTTCCGAGCATGGGGCGCAATCACAGTCGCCGTCGACGGCAGCTTGTGCCTTTTCAGTGAGTACAAGCTCGACTCCTCCACCTCCCGATTTGCCTTACCGAGTCAAAGGCCCACCTGTCGAGTCGAGTCGCTGAGATCTTCTTGACCCACCACCCCTCACCCCCTCAGTGACATACATGCTATTCAAGTCGAAACAGGGTATCTTCCATAACCAGAACAAGCTTTTCCACAGACTTCTGTCGATCATCTACGAGACTATGTGAGTTCGCTCGTCATTACTTGACAAACATCTGGAGGCACATCAGATATACATGCTGACCCGATATCCTTATCAGGTTGCCACCTGTGATCTGTTTGCTGATCTTAGAGGCTACCACCAGTATCAAGGGATCTCCTCTGAGTGAGTTGTGCATCCAACTTCAAGCATCTTTGTGCTTCGATACTAGGAGTTGCATGGCAACCTGGCTAATGCTGTGATCCACTATCATCCCAGCCGACTTCCGAAGAATTTTCACCTCCATCCTGCCTGTCCTATACTACCACTCGACCCTCCATACGCTAGTCGGCCGACAGAGTATCCGTTCCATCCTCGACAACAAGCTCGCAGCAGATGGAATCGAGCACTACTCGGGTTCGGGCTCTAATCACGCTATCAGCGGTGCTGGCCGAGCCACCCGATCCGGTGGGAGGGTGTACATCAGTCGACCGAAGGAGGTGGAGAAGGATGGCGTGGAGATGAATGTCAAGACTCCTAATTCTGGCGGTCCATTCATCAGGGTGAGTACATTGTGAGAAAGACGAGTGCTGGCTCAGAAGAGCTTTGCTGATTGTATCAAACAAACGTATCGTAC
Organism: Kwoniella heveanensis BCC8398; assembly: GCA_000507405.3. NCBI lineage: Eukaryota > Fungi > Basidiomycota > Tremellomycetes > Tremellales > Cryptococcaceae > Kwoniella > Kwoniella heveanensis. The sequence continues at coordinate 79,632 of KI669500.1, forward strand.
TCATCGCAGATTGAAACCGAGCGACAAGTATCCGGTCCAGACAGCCTTTCGCCCGTGCACATGGTCCCTAGTCTTAACAGGAGCCAGCCTTCTTCCACAGGACTCTCGCAGGCAAGTCCGAGCTGGGACGATCACGAGCTTGACCCTAGCCAGGGGTCTCATCTACCCAAATGGGGATCTACCGATAGGCTATACCCTACTGATTCGGGAAAGAGCGTGTGATGAGGCTACACAGTAGTGCATCCCAAATTGGCCGTTCTGTAAGGGAGGAAGGTGGGCGGGTCATCTCTCATCTCTAATTAGCTAGATTGTGGGATTGGTTGTACTCTTTTCGCGCTTTGGCTCCCTCGTTTACGAGATTTGAAGCGTGTCTGTCGTGTGAATATGCATGCAATTCAAGTACCGTAAGCCCGACGATCAGTGGCTCGATACCGACAAGGATTGCTGCATGTGATCTCACCTCTACCGGTTGATAACAGTCTGTATATGAGATCACCGAGCGCCACACGCCCGCTCTCCTACTGACCAAAAGCTTGGTTCTACAGTATGCTCCTTTTTCCAGCCCGATGTACAGGATCTGGGAAGGCATGTGATATGCAGGCATATGTCGCACATAGCATTGCAAGAAAGCGTGGATCCTGGATATTGGGTCGCAGGATGCCTTCGCTCCTCAATCAGGTGTCTCGCACGGTCCCATCGCACGGTCACCAGGAGATATCCCTGTAGACCCGAAAGTGAGACCTTCCGCTGGGGAAGTCTGCCTTCATATTGTAGCTCTCGATGCCCAAACCTTTGGTACTACCAGGCGATAGCAGCTGGAGAGGATCAATGCACCAAGCACCCTGTGAGGCGTTCATATGACAGACACTTGATTTCGATAATCGCATTACAATCGAGCATACTGTATGAGGGTGGTGGTGAGCTTCCCGCGATAACCGGCAGTTGACACATAACGCTCCAACACATGTTGTGTATGCCAGGTCGCACACACCAATCCAAACTCACGGCTGGATCCGATCAGTGCTCGGACCAGGCAAGTGATATATATGCAAGGGGCGGAACCTATAGGCCTTAGGGTCGCTTTGATTGCCGCCCCGGAAAGGACAAAGCATTCCAACACAATCCAATACAATCCAAAGATCTAAAGTGGGCTGGGCTGAGCTAGGCGTCCTTCGGACAAGGATACCTTTGTCGACCTTTGGAATGCCTTGCCCGCGCAGGACCTCCGAACTCGCTTTGGATACGGCGGGGAAGTGGGAGATTGCTTGCTTCAAGTTGGAGTATACGAGTACATACATAACGCACGGACCGTGCGTCTCATGCAGTAGCCGATTACCGCTGTCCCCGTGTATCTAGCATATGCACTCAGTACACAGATGCATACAGTGACGCCGTTCGACGCCGGCTTCCGTTTCGGCAGAGGGGGGCGGACCCCGACAAGCAAGAAAGCTTAGAACTTGCGAGTATATTCTAGTCCGCGCGCTAAGTATTAGTACAGTGAGACGATACGTGTGTGTGTGTATCGGCGCGAGGGATACAATGCTAGCTCTAAATGTACCAGCTCATGTGGCGTGAAACTGAACTGGATAAAGTATCGAAGACTGACAAAGAACGCAAGTACCGTCGCTAGAGTGATTTCTCCTTGCTTGCCTTCCATTCGCAAACATGAGGCTCGCTGACCAAAAGGACGGAAGGGAGGAAGCGACAGGCAAGCGAGGGGGGAAACGCCGAATCAACGGCAAAAGCGGAGCGGACAAACGGGTTGGTTGCGGGCACGAGCGTTAATTATCTTTCCGATCAATAATACGAGTAACGTTCAGTCAGTCTCCCCAAAACGCAGAGTGTGTGTTGTGTTTCAATAGCCTTTCGTATACGAGTACACTCCTTCACCATCACACATCAATCATTTCATCTAGTCATCACGTCTCAATCCCTCATCCCTCGTCATTCTCAAAGTGTTTTCGCTTGCAGTCAGGTACACGGCGATACTTGATTAGATCTGAGGGGAGGGTGATGGACTTCCCCCTCCCCTTCGGATCAGGTGGCTTTGGACTCTATCCTGAGGTCTGGTTCCATGACTGAGTTCTACGTGGTAACGATCCCAGATATGGCTTGGGGTAGCGTACCAAACTGACTCCGAGCTCAAAGCACAAATGAGCATCCATCGACCCTTCTTTTATGCTCGAAACCAAGAATCAACGATATGACCGGTTCACCTGTTTATTGTACTGACGCCCCAAATAGCAAATGATTGGTTGAGGGCCACACATACACAACACGCACACACACGATTATCTTAGAGAACCGTACCACACTAGACAATCTCGGAGGCATTTATGTCTTGAGCTCTCCACTCCAGGATCGACAACAACAGCCATTTACGGGTCTACATTGTGTAGGATCTCTATCCCATCTCGACACTGATCTTTCTTATCTTAAAAGCGCTGGTGATCTATTCGCTGTATCGCCCTCTTCTTCGGTTCATCTGTGTCTTCGATATCCATCTACCTGTCTATCTAGATTGTTTCCAGTCTGTCTCATACCCACTGTACACGAGGTTTCCCATCTTTCCGCCTGCCATCTTCTCTGTATCCGTTGCTTCTCTCCAACTGCTATTGGTAGCAACGGTTCTTCTTACCTTTGGACCGCCATCCATCTATCCTTTGCAGTCGAGAGCACACAGTCAGTCGTCAATAATGTCGAGCCTGTTGAGTACCACCCCTCCCTCACCGCTGTCGCCCGTATTGTGGGAGCGAATGGGCGCGAGTTCCGACAGCACAGTGGTGAGTTTTCCTCCAACAATTTCCACTTAAAGACATGACGGCTACGGCGAGAAAGGTCTTCGATCATCAGGCGTTTCTGAGCTGACACCGTCGAATGTGCATGTCCATTAGTGGTACAGTCTAGTCGGAACTGTTCTGCAGGCAATGCTAGTTAGCAGCGTGATAGGCATGACGATCAAGTACTTCACATACTTCAACAAACATGATTCGCCTGTACTGCTATGGGGTATCGGAATCGGCACGACAATACAGATGTGAGTGATCATATCACTGTTTCAGTCTTTATCTAATGGGTTTACCAGTGGAGCTTATATTCTTGTCATCCACAGAGGAGAACTAGCTTTGACGTGTGCCGAAGTGAGTCAGCGTCCTCGAGGAAGAATGTGGGTACTAACCTGTTAATATAGGACTATCGTCTCATATATTGTGGTCAAGATCACTTTGACAACGCGTTCAGATTCATCATCATCTCCGACATGGTCCGCCTTCTCACGGCTGCCATCTTTAACATCTTTGCGGGAGGATACTACACATGGAGAGTATGGATGGTGAGTGGTGACACCATTCTTCAGCTCGTTCAGGTGGGTTGAAAGTGAATCGCTTCGCTCATGAGCTGAAACGTTGTCCTGGATATACAGATGACAGGAAGGAAGTGGTTCATGATTCCGCCTTTCGCCATGGGCGGCATGGTACAAATGGTCATGGCTGTTTTGTGAGTACCTCGTCAGTTGAAGTTCAGCTGAAGTATATCATAGCATCTGGCTTAGCATCCCTGTTTAAGCTGGCGGAACTGACTAGGGACAACGGAACAGGGCTGTTGCGCACGGATGTAGGATCCCCGAAATCACGGCCGAAACCATCAAAGAGTTACCCAACTTACTGCCAGGCGTCATGAAGTTCTTCAAAGCCTGGGGCGCTATCACACTGGCTCTCGACGGCGCTCTTTGCGTATTGAGTGAGTTATCAGAAGTTGAGACCGGCACCGCGATGAGGTAAGTCAGGGGTTCAAAGGCTCATATACACTATGCAGTGACTGTGATGCTTTTCAAGACACAAGAGTCGCTTTTCCACAATGAGACAAGGGTATTCCGAAAGCTTATCGCGCTCATCTACGAGACTATGTGAGTGATTCTCGAGGTGCTTGAAGACGAGGGCCTAGGCTGATAAGAGAGATATAGGTTGCCGCCCGTCGTGTGTCTGTTGATCCTCGAAGCTGCAAGCGGTAGCAAAGGATCGCCCTTGAGTGAGTTCATGGTTCTCAACTCTCTAGCCTGCCTGCAGTACCTCTCAGCTGACTTGCGTTTGCGAACTCACCATCATGCTTGGCAGCGGACATGCGACGAATCATTACCTGTATCCTCCCCGTGCTATACTATCACTCAGCTCTGAACACGCTCGTAGGCCGTCAAGCGATCCGCGGTATCCTGGACGGTAAGCTCGCCGAAGGCGGTATCAACCTCGTCTCGACCGGCAGCGGCAAAGGCAGTGGCGGGAGGGTGTACGCTGCCTATCCACCTGGGTTGAGGTCGTATGGCGGTGGTGCTGCTGGAGAAGAGGAGAGAGGGATTGAGATGCAGTCTCCTGTGTCGAACGGTGAGAGGAGAAAGGAGCTGGGTACGACCTCTGTCAACGTGAAGGTGAGTTGTGACGTCTGATGTCCCGTGGGCCAACCAGGAAACACACTCGTCAACCATCAGCGGAAACTGAGGCTGATGTATGTATCTGCGATCTTCGCAGGTTGAGCAATTCACCACCGTCTCGCGATCAGACGACTACATCCTCTCACAGGCGGCACCACCAACGTTCAGCCGAAGCCCTGACGACGACGAGAAGAGCGAGGCGCCCAGTTCGCATTCAGTAAGAATTCAGCATTCATAGTCAACATCACCTCCAAAGGAATGAAACAGAATAAAATAAAACAAAACAAAACGGATTTCAAAAGGATATATCAATCTGGGCAATAACTATCAAGCAGACGCGGGAAGGGAAGAAGGGATAAAAGAAAGAATGCCACCTAGGCGGCGCGATAGAAAGTAGAACAGCATCAGAAGTCAAAATGCTGCTTAGGTAATTCAGTGCAATTGTCGTCGATTTGTGCCACTGCATTTGGTAGTGTGATCGGTTGGAAGGACAACACTGTTCGGTGCGGATCAAGAATGTTATGGGTCGATCTTTGGTAATCATCTTGTCTGGTTTATTTTCAACTCACTGTGCATATGTATCGCATATCCATCATGTGCCTGCTGCGAGATGCGAAACAGCTGACATGTTTCTTGAAAGCTACTGTTAGAACTTATCGGCTCCACCTGGATGTGCGTGAACAGCCCTTGCAGACGCCACGGGCATGATTAGACGCTTGGTTATCGCCTCTCCAAGCGATCCTTTGTGGACCAGTCTTTCCAAAAGCCTTTCCTTCAGCTTGACCGGACCTCGCCTGCGAAAATAAGACCCAAGGGGGTTATTGTGCCGGTCGAAGGATGCTGAGGTAAGCGGTCGCTTGACGGACAGATCCGGTGATGCTCGCTTTGGCCGGTCTGTATGTGTAAGTGGCTACATGGCCATGGGCGTGTGTATGTGTGTGTGTGTATGTGTGTGTGACCGGGCGGCATGTATTGGTGTAGGTTGTATACTCATCTGTCATCGGTGCCGACTAGCGAGGTCTTATGATGTTTGCCATTGTGTGCGACACACTTCTACACTTCTCCGCATCTTTGGTATGGGATGATCTATAAGTATTGTGATTGATTAAGGAAGTTGAGGATGCCAAGACGTCCTTTTGATCCGTTATATACGTTTCCCAAGGAGTCCTTTCACCGCACCTCGGTGAAATACTGTACCTCGGTGTGCATGTACATGAAAACCAACAGTGAGGACGTCCGCTCAAACACTCTCTGTTGTCCACGGTCAACGGTCAACGCACGGATCGGCTCGGTCACTCGCAGCAGAACGCTCGGTTTCATCGACATTACGCATCATTATCCATATCCTGCACCCATCCTTCGGTATTTGCCAGGCAGTCAGTCATGTCACTGCGCCCCAGTCTGATCGTCTCGTCTCGTCATGGGTTCCTCACCAAATGAGCTGACTTGTGAAGAGATGCGCTTATCTGACGAGAGGAGGGGCAACTCGAGTCTTTTCATTCCTGACAACTGTCAACCTCTTGTCAATCTGACAATAGTATGGTCTCTGACCTACACAGTAGCTCGTCGTATCACCACACTCATACTAACTGACACTCCTTTAGATGGCACTTCAGTTCACCTTCACCCACTGCTCGATATATAGTCCACAATTCTTTGACTACCCTCTCTGGGATAGATACCCCGCCATCGCGCACACACTCCTTGCTCACCACAGTCTTACCATCAAACTCACTCATATCCATCACAATCGCTGAACGCAGAATGGCAGAAAGTGAGATCACGCAAGCTCCTGAGAGCGTAGCTGCCCTGTGGGCGGAGCTTGGCGTGAACAGCGGTGATGCTCCGGTGAGTGCTCCACGCCGTCTTATCGACATCCGTCCCTCCCTGTCTGTAGCTGCAACGACAAAAGCGACCGACATAAATCCTCGTCAGCTGCAACGCATCATCCGTATTTGTTCCTTGTGATATCCATCCCGGGCGGGTTCTTAACAGCATTATTGACCCGTAACTGCCAGAGTGCTGATACTGTATAATCTGTCCTCGACGCTTGCGCTCGCAGTGGTTTCTTGCCGTCGGCATCATCCTTCAATCTTTTGTCTTGCAAGCCATTTTGAGCAAGACCATCGATTACTTTGATCGATCGCAAAAGCGCGAGAACCGATGGTTTCTCACCGGTGCTGGACTCGGGACTGCTGTGGCACTGTGAGTGGCTAAAGGGGTGCCTATAGGGGCAAGGCGATGTCAAGTAGGCTGATGGACGCCGTGAGGGGTTATGATTGATAGTGCTATGATTGTGGTCATATGCTGTCAAGTGAGTCTCCCCAGGTGGTCAGGACACCCTTCGTCCTCCTACGTGCTGCCAGCACTTGACAAAGCCTCATCCTGTCGCGTAATCTGAAGCTGACATGTCGATGCTTTGCTTAAACAGGCACGAGTGATGATCTTCCGCGACACAATGGACCCCTCCTCTGCAATCCGGTACCTCTTCGTGGGCGATATCGTGCATTTCCTCTTCGGGGGTATCTTCCATCTCGCCATGGGAACGTATTATGCGTACAGGTCATATGAGGTGCGTGACTCGGTAAAATGGTACGGGACCCCATGGTGTTTCGAGCTCATCATTCAATTGGTCTATCATACATGAAGATCCTCGGGAGAAAGGTCTGGGTGCTTCCACCTTTTGGACTTCTTCTAAGCGCCCAGTTCATAACTTCAATGGTGTGAGTAGCTCTCAACATCTGGCAATGGCGATTGGTAATGGACCCCATAACAACAGGACTTGTACTGCCGCTAACTCTTGGGTTATAGCGCTGCTGGGAACGGCTTCAAATTCCCTCATCTGGACGAGTCAGCTTTGTCTACTCTCCCCGACTTCTTGCACAACTCGTCTAAACTATTCAAGATTTGGACCACCATCACTATGGTCGTCGATGGTATTATTACTCTCTTCTGTGAGTCCATTGCGTCCGTCCAAACGCGTCCGCTCGAAAGAGCAAAATGCGGACAGATGATTGCGTATCAACCGAGAAGCCGTCAAGCTGATCGATCGGTGTGATCACTGGCGCTCCTACGCATGCAGTGGCGGTCTTGCTTTTCAAAACCAATGACGGGATATTCAGCAGAGATGGCAAGGCTTTCAAGAAGCTCCTCTCGGTCATCTACAACACGATGTGGGTATCAGTGTCTGACGACAGAACGATCTGCAACGCACTTCTGGATTCACATAGGTTCTTACTCCATATTGGATCGGGGCTGACATCCGTAACTCGTACATAGGCTACCACCTACGATCTGTATTGTCGCCTACCAGATCTCTACGTCGTTGGGTCACAGTCCACTAGGTAAGTGCACGTTGTCCGTCTGGACAGCTGTACAGCACCGTTCGATGATTTCGAAATTGATATTGAACGTGACCAGAAAGGTTTATCAAGTAGGCTGACTTGGATAATTGTGGACCTCCCGCCACTGCAGTCGACTTCCGCAAAATCCTCAATTGCATCCTCCCCTCCTTATACTTTCAGACCCTGATGTACCTACTCGTGGAGCGGCAGACCATCCGCAAGATTGTCGATGCTAAGCTCCTAAGCTCCGGTGGCGGATCAGGTCCTAAGCAGATATTCGATCCCAAGCTGGAACTGAAGGCTGTCAAGAACGGGAATGGGCACGGACAGGGCAAGGGTCAAACCCAGGGCCAGGTAGGCGCTGGGGGTGGATTTGGAACGGGTACTGGTATGGGCTTAAGCCCCTACCCTTCGAGCCCTAATTCCCCTGTCAGTGGGAAGATGTACGCCGACTCGTTCTTGAACGTCAAGGACTGAGTGGGGACAGCCTTCAGATGTCCAGTAGCAACAAGGTCGTAAATTTTTCCAATGGAACGTTCTAAAACATTATAATTTAGATGCTGCAATGCACAGTGCGTCGCTCGGACTTGTCCTGCTTCACATAGATCGGATTTCTGCAATCGGGCGCAGAGCGACTATGTCTTTTGCAAGGTTGCGGTTGTCAACAGCCCCAAGGTGCACAGAGCTCTCTATATAGCATGAGGCTGTTGAAGGCACTGTCACACGGATGTGTACCGATGCAGTATTGACATCGCATGGTGAGCGACTGAAAAACAGATTAGATCAGGTCGTGTTATTCTTTCTACCGGTCCTCCAACGTTGCCTGGTTCCTTCTCCAATCCTTTGACAGATCGCAACATAAGCCACTTGACACACCACTCGTACGGTGGTTGTCAAGTTTGAAAGACCAACCAGGCGTCTCTGGCTCTTCTGCACAGTCCGCCAAGAAGACGCTAAACCCCGTCCATCCATCACGAGTGCTGCGGAGAAGCGAGAAGTGAGCTATGCATGTTGAATGGTGTGCTAGCATGAAAGGACGACCATGCATCGCAAGCACCGGTCTAACGGGGCTGTGCTGCGGTGCTGCAGTGTTAGTAGGTAGTAGTGGCTCAGAGATCTGTGCGAACATCACTACGCGGGGAATCACCGCTTGGCCGATCTGCCCTTCCTTGTGTATACTGTTCGATATATAAATCATGCATGAGATGCTTAAGACTCAGTCTCTTCTTCTTGTCTTCTCTTCATTTTCAGCTTATCACAACGAAAGATCAGCTCACACTCTCTACTATAGCCATCTGGAAAATCTCCACCACTAACAAACTATCAGCCGATATGCGATCCGCCGCCATCTTCGCTCTTGTCCCCCTGTTCGCTTCCGTCGCTTCGGCGGCACTCCTTGCCCCCACCGCTGCTCCTCTCGTCGCGCGACAGGATGAGGAATGTAAGTCTGCTCGATTCCCGCATCGTCTCTCCTCCACTAGGTTCAGGGCGTGGCGTTTCTTCTCCTCCGTCCGCGACTCGTCAACGTCACGGACTAGCCAGTATAGTAACCGAGAACATGTGCAGTGCGCTGATATCTTTCTTCGGTCTCTGCCACCATAGCCCCCGAGACAAGCCCTGGCGACCAAGTAGGTTCAGTCATCGACGGCGGCCTCGACGGTGCCACCTCTGTCTTCGACGAAGCTACCTCGGGCATTGAGTCCGTCTTCTCCGAAGCCACCGACGGCGCTCCCTCCGTCTTCTCCGATGCTACTTCCGCCATCGAAAGCCTCGCCACTGCCGGTACGAGCGTCATCGACTCTGCGTTCAGCGAGGCCACGGAGGGTGCGGCTAGCTTGGCTAGCTCGGCAAGCGAGGAAATCAGTAGCAGGGTCTCGAGCGCCAGCGTTGCTGTCACCAGGTGAGTGCGCCTGGAGCTATTAGCGTCGCTGTATTCCTGCCGAAGCTTCCTCTGCCGGTGGCTCGTTATCGATCGGCCTTCTTTCACGCGAGATTCTCGCTGATACAAGCTATCGCTTATGCCCTTTGCTCCAGCGCCATCTCTCCTACCACCACCAAGGCCGTTGCCAGCGGCCTTTCCTCTTCTGCCTCCAGCGCCGCCTCGGCCGCCTCAAGCGCTGCTTCCGCTTCCAGTGCTAGCGGGGACAACTCTGCTGCTTTCCACCAGATCGCATGGGACGGCAAGGTCGTTGTTCTCGGCTTCGGGGCAGCTCTCGCTGCCGCTGCTGCTTTCTAAGCGAGCTTTGATCACCGAAGAACCTCTGTCGTCTGGTGAACATCCCTTCTCTTCATTTATCTGATGTCTAGAGTGTGTTATAGATCATACAATCACATGTTATGAGAGTTTGCCATTCAGAAGATGTTTGGTCTGGACAGGGACGGTAGCGAAGCGACCGCGAAACGTCGTAATTGATGAAGGACATTCAATTCGATTTGAAATCATTTCCATTCGATATCCATTCGCATACATCCAATTCATGCATATGGTACGTCTCACAGTACCACGAGCATCTCTAAATCTGGTTAGAGCTCCCTCCTGGAAGCCTTCACGTTGATCATTGCTCCAGCGTGCGCTGCGCGCCCGGCATCTCGTCGGACGACTGCGCATTTCCGGGCGTGCTTCGCCGAAAAACGAGAAACGAGCGCGGGCCAAGTGTACCTTATGCGGTGCGGTGACTGACCATAATTCGGCGCAGGCGCTAAAACCTCTACGTCATCATGACCCGCTCTGCACATCCAAGGACATGTACTGTAACTTACAGAATCACTTGCATATATTTCGCCAACAGCAGAACGCTCTTCTCAATTTTGTAACTTGCATTAACACACAACTCAAAATCTGTGGATACACAAAGCAATAGTCAAACACCAGACTTTCAAAATGAAGTTCACCAGCACCACCGCTCTTATCGCCGTCCTTCCTGCTGTGCTCGCCGTCGCTGAGCCTGCCGCTTACCCCGAAGCTACCCCTGCTCCCCCTACTATCCAGATCGGCAGACCCGCCGTCGAGCGAGCTCACGGTGTAGAGGCCAACAATCTGGAGGCTCGACAGGGTGAGTTTATAAGGTCTCACGTCGAACGAAGCAACCTTTTCTGCTCTTCTATCGTCACGTTACCGCTCTGCGTTTTCTGTCTCATAGCAAGCCTTGTTGGATAGCACAAGCTGACTTTCGAGCCCAACGTTTCGTATTTTCGCCACCCCTTAGTCGACTCCCTCATCTCTCAAGCTACAGGCGGAGCTGCCTCCATCTTCAGCGAAGCCACCGGCGGTGCTGCGTCCGTCGCCACTTCCCTCGCGACTGCTGTCACCTCGGGTGGCGCTTCCGTTGTCTCTGCTGCTACCTCTGGCGCAGGCAGCGTGATCTCGGACGCTACCAGCGTAGGAGGCCAAGCTACCTCCGGTGCTGGAAGTATCGTATCTGCCGCTACTAGCGGAGCAGGCTCTGTCGCCGGTGCTGGAACCAGCGTGGCTGGCGCTGGAACGAGTGCCGTGGGATCAGCTGCTGGTGCCGGTACCTCTGCAGCCGGAAGTGCTGCTGGAGCCGGTACGTCGGCTGCTGGAAGCGCTGCAAGCGGAGCGTAAGTCATACCTCCTTCACCGCCCTTTTTCTCTTCAGGCTCCCTCGCTTGGCCACTGCACTGCTGATTGAACATGAATGAACTTGACCTATACAGGAGCAGCGCCGCTACTACCGGTGGAAGCAACGCGGGCGAGCACGTCTTTGCGCTTTCCTCGGCGGGTGTATGGACCGCCTTCCTCGGCGGTGTGGGCGTCGTCATCGGCGCCGGTCGAATCTTGGGTTAAATCGATCTCACACCCCTTGTTCTCTTCTTTGCCCTCGCCTAGACTCCTCAAGGCAATACTGTAAACACCCTCTTCTGTCTTGACTAGACTTGAATGTCTGGGTCTGTAGCATCTTATATAGTCCCCTGTAGGACATACACGGAAAGCAATAAAAGGGGAGAGAAGCGTAAAGCGTCAGAAGCTCGTCTGTATCTTATGCTTCTATATGTATCTATTTGTTCTCGCTTTCGACACTCTCCACGGTGCATCATTGCGGCATTACACCTAGACACTTTGCCGTGCTTGACAGGCTATACACCAAGGCTTTCCTCACAAGAGCGAGAGAGCGAGTGGGTGGGATTTGGTTCCGTTGAATGTGGAGTATAAACGCAACCGCACCATGCGGCATTCGCTCATCACCATGCGGGGCGCGTTGCCAGTTAGCCGATATCAGTCCACCTACTAGTCCTGCCCGTAGATAACCTTTCATCTTGTCAAAAGCTAAGCCTAGTATAGCCAACTCACATCCATCTCATTTCTGTGTATCTTGCCTTGTACTACATCCTTCTCGGTAGATCTCGCCTGCAACCTGCCAAGTGCGGGGACGAATTAGCCCCCAAGACTGTAATCGATCTGACTTCAATATCTCAAACATCCTAATCTGACAATCCGCCGTTCTTATCCCGAACATATCCAGCCGACTGGCTGAGGAGTCACTCACACGACATGTTCAAACTCTTCAAAGATCTCACTCGGCCTCCCGAAGCGCTGACTCCTCCTCCGGCTACAGCATCTCCCGCTTCAGGCGTACCGTATACGCCCCGTGTATCACGAGCAAGAGCCAACTCGGCAGCCCGAGCTCGAAGCAGGTCTCCAGCTCCCCCTTCCGGTACTGGTACTCCAGGAATAGGCGGAGGTGGACGAGCGAAATCACCTGCACCACATGGCCTGGGAGGGGGTAATGTGCATGATGGAGGTGCTGGGGATAGCGGGTGGTCCGTAGCTACTGATCTGCCTGGGGAAGAAGTGGAGGAGGACGAGGACGAGACGCATCCTGATGGAATACGAGTGGTGGAACTCATACGGGAAGTGAGAGGTTTGGAAGAAGGCGATGATATCATGAGATACGTCGAGGTGAGCCAATCTAGAAGCTTTCACTGCCTCTCAGGTATTCTTGTGCCGAAGCAATCCGCATCTCTCCCTTACGTCTATAAGCTGGGCGACTTGGCTGACGCCCGCTCGTGCGTCTCTGTCACAGACCTTGTCCCAGCTCGTATCAGTGCCATCGCACTTCATCTCCCGCCGAGCGTTCCGACGCCATACAGGCTTTCGCACCATCTACCTAGCACTCTCTGATGGACTCGCCTACACCTCTCGCGAGAGTCATGCAAATATAAGCGAAGAAGAATGGCAGGTCCGGGAGGTGCAACGGATGGAAGGGATCAGACTAGTCTTTGAGGTGTTGGCCTGGGCTGTGGGCGACAGGCAGGGTGAAGCGGCTTTCAAAGTGAGTCCGAGCAAGCTGATTCCTTGTCCCCTCTGCTGAAGGATATAGCTGACTATGGCTGGACGTACAGAAAATGCAAGGATACATGCTCTTCCTGCCTGTTCTATCCCGTCTAGTCGCCCCTCCTGCAAACAATATCGCTACGAGCTCGCCAAATTCGCAAATCGTTTCTCTGATCTTAGCGCATATCTGTAACAACAATTACTCGATATTATCCCTTTTCCAAAGCCCCCCGGCTCCTCCAGCAGATCGCGAGGACACAACCATCTCTATCGTGTCCAAGCGACTTGGCGATGTCATTGTGCGACCTTCTACTGCCGGGTGCCTGACATTGCTTTGGGCCTATCTTCGAGGACGTTCCGTGAAAGGCAAAGGCAAAGGCAAAGAGACAGCTTCTGCTCACGAACTGGACCACTCTGGAGATGCCGATACAATAAAGCTGGTCGAATTGACCTTCCAGGTCCTTCTGGTCGCTGCTCAAGCCTCTACTCCTAATCTGTTCGCTATCGTGACGCAACTGCCCGAGCTGGCCGACTACCTCGTCTTCCGACTGTATGGCCCTATGAAGAAGCGCGAATACGTGGTGACTTTTCCTGCCAGAGACGATTGGTCTGACAGTAATGAGAAGCTGGATGAAGCCGAAGAGAAATGGGAAGAACCGATCCCATCGCTCCGGGCCGTCTATCTGGCCCTGCTGCGAAGGTTGCTCGAAGCCGGCGTGACACAAGCTCTGATATGGAGATTGTTCGGCCTCGTGAAAACGATGCCTGGACTCTCCGATTCAAGCCAAACCAAACCAAACGACTCTACCAGCTCACGGTCCGGCGATCTGGTCCGCACACCCGAAGCGATAGATTTCGCCGAACCGCACCTCGATACTCCCAAAGCCAGGCCGGCCAAAACCAAGCCTCATCTGCATATCGACACCAACAAAGCCCCTCCAGACGAAGAACGCCTTCATCTTGAAGTGCTAGACCTGCTGCGCCACGCTATGAAAGCACGCTGGCCCGATGTATTCATGTTTCGAGGAGGAGCAGGCGATAGCCTGGGAGGATTGCAGTTGAAGGAAACTGGCAGAACGTGGATGGGCGGTACAAAGGGTTTCAATTTCTCTGTGAGCTTCTCAAGCTTAGATGTACGGTGAAACGAACTTGTCTGACCTAGTGTAAATAGTGTTGGATCCACATCACAAAACTCAATCAGCCTCTCACTCTCTTGCACATGTCGCAAAGGGATTCAAAGCAGCCTCTTTTCCAGATCCGTATACTTGAAAGCTCTCAAATAGGGATAATTACCTCAGTTCACACGTCTTCCAGCTCGACTCCTCCAACTCCACAAACGGAAGAACCCCCTTCGCCCAATGACAGCGAGATTGTGTGTGGAGCCAACGATGCCCTCATCCCGCATTATCAATGGGTTCATTTCGCTGTAGGATGTCGAAAACCCAAAGGGGCGGATATCGGTGAGATTCGAATATTCGTCAATGGCCAGCGCGTAGGAGCATTGCGCATGCCCTTCCCCGTACCTGCTCCAGCGGTCGCCTCTACCCAGCCTTATCAGCCACATACCAGACCTGCTGTGCCATCCGATGCGATCAGGATAGCCATCGGACGAGAGTATAAGACTGAAGAGGATGAAGCTCCGGCGAAGGCGACGTCGGTGGGTAAAGAAGAGGAGAATGAATGGATGCTCGGAAGAGCTATGTTATTGGAAGAAGCAGTACCGGAGGATCTGGTCAGACTGATGCATCATCTTGTAAGTCGCCATCTCCTCACTGACTAACTTTATGCTGAGACCTATTTCTGTTATCCTTGAAGGGACCGAGATATACGGGTAATATGCAAGAACCGTTAGGAAGATTCCTGACATGTGAGTCATACCGTGTCAAACATTATTGCTGATATTGTAGATGAGGGTGCGACTTCAATCAACATCTATCTCAGCAATCTCGCTCGAGAGGGCAAGGACAAGAAACTCTTCACGCATGCCTCCAACTCTATCCTTGTGCGCGCAATCCGGTCTGGCCCGGCAGTCCCTGAAGAGACGATACTACTCTCCTTGTCCGCGCGCGATTACGACCCTGTGCTTGGCGCCTGCATCAATGCGGCGGTTCCTCATCCATACCGTGCCAAACAGTTGCGACACGGGACAGCTCGATTGATGGGTAACGTGCGGCCATTCACCGCTTCCAGCCTGGATGAGAGCACTACTGCTGTCGGAGGAGGACTGGTCATCCTGAAACTGGTGGATCTGAGCAGAACGAAAGAGGAGCTCATATCGACTCTTGGAATGCTGAGAGACATGATCAAGGACTCGTGGTCGGCGAGTGAAGAGATGGAAAGAATATGTGAGCCTTCTTGGCCATCCGTTCTGGTGAGGGGCGCATCTGCTAATGATCACGTATTTAGACGGCTTCGATCTTCTTGCGGCGATACTGCGACCCAAGATGTCACAGCTCTTTGACGAGCAGTGTGCCAAGATATTGTTATCGATGTTGGGTATCAACATGGACAAGCCGAAGTAAGTACGAATCACTGTGATGATTGTATCCGAGACCTGTAGAACTGACAGTCGGCTTCAGCACTGCCACCGTACACAACTCTGTCGCTTACCGCGCACTCGGACTAGAGTTTGAGCTTTGGTCCTACGCGCCTGACGATGTTGTGAAATACTACCTACATCATTTCGAATACCTGCTTTCCGCCTCGAAGCACAAACGATTCAACATTCTGCGAACGTTCCAAAAGTCGGCTATGGTGAAGAAAATGCTTTATGCTCTCCGATCAGGCTTGTTCGATCTGGAGGTTGTGCCGCATGTTATAGGTCAGTTTACCTCTCCGATTGGTTGCCGGCACCTAATGGCGCTTAGAAAGCTGACGATCTACTTGCTTAGACGCTTTGAAGCTGGCACTTGAAGCGAGATGGAGTGGCGAGGACGCAATCAAGCCGGTGTTCTCGTACCTCGTGTCAGCTTTGTGTCAGAGTACGTCCAAGCTTCATATGTACACAGGCGCCATCTCAGCTGCGAGAGGACTAATGTTTGACTTGATTGCTATAGACAACATGTCGTTCACGATCTATACTTCGAACGACCCTCCACCGTATCAAGTACCTGCTGCTCTCATTCTCAGCATGATTGCGTCTCTTTGTGCCGATAAAAGCAGAATCATCAAGGTCAACCGTTCCTTGGCACTTCATCGCCTATTGGTCATCTTCCTCTCCTCAAACTCCGCATACTACGTCGTCATCCCTTGTTTGGGGCTATTGGAACGATGTATGACCACGTCGGGCTTGGAGAGTTTCCAGCGATCTTTCGAATCGGAAGGAGGATTCGCCTTGCTTGCCAATACGCTTGCTCCCATCTGGCGGTCTGACATCCAGAAGTTGGTGGTCAAGATCATGCTTGGGCCTGAGAAGGAAACAGACAAGGAAGGCAAACCTCTGCAGACTCCCGCTATGGTAGCTTGCTTGTTAGCCGCACTGGACATGCTGTTACAGCAAGCGGGAGAAGCGGACGAGCCCGGTTTCATGCCTTCACTCCAAGACAGAAGAAGATCGAGCACTATCACTTCGCTGAAAGCAGCAGCGGCGCTG
This sequence comes from Kwoniella heveanensis BCC8398, assembly GCA_000507405.3. Lineage (NCBI taxonomy): Eukaryota > Fungi > Basidiomycota > Tremellomycetes > Tremellales > Cryptococcaceae > Kwoniella > Kwoniella heveanensis. The sequence continues at coordinate 96,284 of KI669500.1, forward strand.
TCGCCCATCAACACCGGTTCAGGTATGTGGTTCCCCGGCTCGACCCACGTCGTGTGCCACGTTGACTGATGACATGCAAATCGCAGACTCGGCACCATTTGCAATCGATACGAGATTAGAGGATCTGCTCAGAGAGATGACGTCGATCTTCCGCTCTTCATCCGCTTTCCGAAAACAGGTCTCTTCCAAGAGGATTGAAGGGCTTTTGCCTAATCTAGCTGATTTTGCAGCTGTTTCGGGATCGAGCTCGAAACCTGAGATAGCGAAAGCACAAAGAGAAGCTGCTGCGGATTTTTTACAGGCCTTGATCGACCTGGCCAAATTGCCAATCTCCATGGTCAATCAAGTGAGTTGTTCCCTCTTGTTCTAGCTGATAAACAGCTTACTTGACCGTGCACGATCTCAGATGAAACTCATCATCGAGCAATTGCAAATATCGCCGTCTTCCACTTCGCCTAAAGTGTCGTCATCAGTGATCATGTCTCCTGCGTCGCCGAGGATAGGTGGCTCCTATTTCGGGCAGTCGTTCTCCAGTCGATTAGGCTCATCGCCCTCGACAGCCGCGCCGCCGGCCAGAAGGAGACCGTCTATGGATATGCCTGGCTTCACAAGATCTCGATCCATTATGGAGCAGAGAGTTCCGCTCAAACGAGTGTTGACTGGGGAATCGATCCTGGAAGGTGGTAAAGATAAAAATGCTGCCTGGAAGATGATCATCATCCAGACAGTAAGTCTGCAATATGGCACAAAGAAGCGAGAATGCTTGCTGATTTTGGTTTTATGTAATAGGATTCGCAAAGCCATTCCAAGATGACTCTAGAGAGGTAAGCCAATTTGAATGGTGAACTGCTCGGGGTAAGAGGAAGGGACGCTGACTCTACAGTAGGAAGGAGCATTGGCAGAAGCTCTCCCAAGTGGACTGGCCTCGACAGGCTGCCGCCCTTCGAGCTGAAAACGGACTCTGGCCTGAACAGGAAGAACGCGTCACATGGCGGCTGGACGGGAGTGAAGGTCCACTTCGTATGCGGTCAGTTTTCCGTCAACACGAGTGCTTCGCCGCAGCTGACTGATATATGGGCATGTATAGCGCGCGACTCGAGCGCGTCAGTGGTGTGCCAGAGCAAGGTCTCCCCCGAACGCGTCATAAGCTGCGCGATGCGATACCATCAGTGGACGAGCTTTCGTCAGCTGTGTCAAGGATCAATGCAGCACCTTGGGAAGATCCCTTTGCTCTCGCTTTGGGCGATAGTGCGCCCATCGTGGAAGAGGAACCACTCCTTCCTCCGGCCTCCTCGGGAACGACGAGCGGTTCCGCGACGCAAGCTCCCAGTGAAGTTGGCACAGAAGATAACGTTGAGGCCGATAGCTTCGTGGAGGTGGAGGACGATAAGGACGATAAGATGCGACGTATTGCCAAGACACTGCAATCAGGCGATGTGGTCGAAGAAGCGCACGTGAGTCCCAAGCTGCCCCAGTGATGCAACGATGTCGGTCAGCTTACCGAGATTCAATATAACAGAATATTGTTAGGATCGTTGGTGTGGATGCTTGCCGTGGGTTTTCTCCTTGGCACATGCAAGGGCTGCAACTGATACCGTGCATCGTGCATAGCTGGTCTGCTCATTCTAGGGAAGAAGAACCTCTACCTTGTTGATGGATTAGTCCAAACAGCCGATGGCGAGGTCATCGATGCGAAAGATGCGCAGAAGGACGTGTTGTCTATTCCATCTGGAACGCTCGCAGGACTCGATTCAGCCGATCAGGAAACTCACAGATGGTACGTAGAGAGCCGCTTCACTACACCCACCTCTCTACAGTGGGCTGACGATGTGGACACACAGGTCGTACAACGAAATCGTGGAGAACAACAAACGTGCCTTCCTGTTCCGTGATGTCGCTCTTGAACTCTACTTTTCAGACAAACGGAACTTTTTAATCGTTTTCCGGGACAAGAAAGAACGACAAGCTGTCGTACAGAAGATCGGGTCAAAGAACGATCATCGAGATGCCATCTCTCGCTCAGTTATTGGCAACTTTGTGGTCGATACAGTGGCTAAAGCCATGGATAGGTCTGAGCAACAATTGGAAGCGCTCATGAGGAAGTGGCAAACCCGGGAGATTAGTAATGTGAGCATGATCCGTTTGATCGATGGACTGGCAAGCTGATACTCAGGACCTGGTGTCAGTTCGCATATTTACAACTGCTCAACCAGTACGCAAACAGGACGCCGAATGGTGAGCGCGCTCGTTGCTGGTCGACGGCTGGAAATTATCTCTTTGCTCACAAACGGTCTCTTTTCAGATGTCACCCAGTATCCCGTCTTCCCATGGGTCCTGGCCGACTACACCTCCAATATCCTTGACCTCGGATCCGAATCCTCTTTCCGAGATCTTAAGCATCCCATGGGTGCGCTCACGCCCGCTCGACGTGAGGCTGCTGTTGAGCGTTACAGTGCGACTGAGGGTGTCGGGGAGAAACCTTTGTGCGTAGCGTGCTTTCATGATAGCAATATCGCGCTCGAGTCGCTAACGTCGACATTGTCATATAGCCACTATGGAACTCACTACAGCTCGTCTATGATTGTTTGCGGTTTCATGATCAGACTTTCGCCTTTCACTGAGATCTTTTTGGCTTTGCAAGTAAGTCAAATTCACATGCGACGTTGTTAGACAAGCTGCACGCTAATCGATGGTGCAGGGCGGTAATTTCGATCTGGCGGACAGGCTGTTCTCAAGCATACCGAGAGCCTGGGAGTCTGCTTCGGCTGATAACCGAGGTGACGTACGAGAGCTGCTTCCGGAGTTTTTCTATACCCCTGCGTTCTTGCGAAATCTGGTGAGTTGCGCCCGGCGACTTCCTACATGAGCTGAACCAGGCTGATTGCTTCGCGCAGAATCACCACGATTTCGGTCGGAAGCAAGCTTCAGGTGATCAAGTAGACGATGTTGTTCTACCACCATGGGCGCTCAACGATCCTCTACTCTTCGTACATCGACATCGAGAAGCCCTCGAGTCCGATTGGGTCTCGCGACACTTAGCATACTGGATCGACCTGACATTCGGCTACAAGCAACGGGATCCATCCGCGTACAACTGCTTCCACCCTCTCTCATACCGAGGTGCTGTTGATCTGGAAAACATCGAAGATGAAGGCGAGAAGGCGGCTTCGACTGCCATCATCCACAACTTTGGTCAGACTCCCTTGCAGATCTTCAAGCATGCTCATCCGCATCGATATATTGCCGGACGATCCAGCTTACCCGTACATGTGAGATTTGGCGTGGCAGAACACTACCAGTTGCTCTTCAGAAGTATCTTGCCTATCTCGGAATCGACCGTCCCGATCGATGATATTGTATCACCTCATGGTCCAGACACCAAACCCAAATCGACGCAGAAGTACAGGTTGTCAGTTCCCGCTCACCCTCATCTCTCGTTGCAATACGGCTTTACGGATGGATCGTTAAGAGTTTACTACCAGGAGTCTGCGGTCAAGGTGAGCAACATGCGCGCTCTTCAAACCAACATTTCAGCGCTGACTGACTTCAACATAGCTCATTCACCTCGTTGAGGGTATATATGCCGCCGACGCCATCTTCGCCTCGCCAACTCTGCTCATTACCGTCTCAGAGCACGGTGTCCTTACAGCTTGGCGACTCAATATCAAGGGCGGCGGACACAAGCGAGGAGACGCTACGTTGCAGCGTGAGGCAACACTGCGGGGTCATGTAGGCAAGATCACCTGTTTGGCGGCGAATACTTCTTGGAGTTTGTTAGTCAGCGCTTCTGAGGTGAGCTATTTTTAATGAAGCCTGGTTTGTACTGCGATCGTCAGCTGATGAAAACACGCTTGTCAGGATGGCATTGCTATGGTCTGGGACACAAACAGACTTCGATACACCAGAACCTTGGAAACGGGCAGAAGCGAGCCGATTAGATTCTGCGAGATTAACGAGGCGGATGTGAGTACACTGCTGAATATCAGGGTTAAGGTACTGACTCTCCACGTCCGAATCATTAGGGTCACATCGTGTTGGCTTCTGCACGTCGCCTATACATCTACTCGTTGAATGGACATCCTATTGCTTCAACCTCCCTAGAAGCCTCCATGGCCTCCTCGGCATTCTCCAGTCGATCGGATGACCAGTACGATCCCGAGTTCACTGGTGGCATCTCCTTCCTCCATCGAGAGTTCCTGCGATCAGGTGTTATCTTCGCCATTGGGGTGGGCGAGAAAGTCGTCCTGTATCGATGCGAACCGGGCGCCAGGAACATTCTGGATACTGACCAGGATGTGGTGAAGCCATGGTCCCTTGTTGAGCTGGACACTGTGTCAAGATCGGATGACCACTTGGGCGGAAATTGCTGCATGGTCAAGTTCATGGGGTGAGCATATGCGAATGAGATAAGGGTCCTGTATACAACTTGTGGCAGATAGTACGGATCACTGACCAGGACCATGGCTTTCATAACAGGGAAACACTGTACGCCGCTTATGAGCCTTCCGAAGAAAAGTCAAAATACAGCCTTTACCAATGGTCTCTGCCTGATGGCCCTGCAAGGCACGTTGCCGAAAGTGTCTCTTACACTTGCATGGCTGATCGATGTGCCAGGCACTTCGGGTTGCTCGGTGAGTCGGCCTATCACCCTGACCCACGTTGAGTTCATAGCTGACTAGCCTTGTCTTTCGTGTCATGCAGAGCCTAAACGACATTGTGGTGGATGTGGAGGTGCTTTCTGCGGGTGAGTAAGAACTGGCAATCGTCTGATGTAATCTCATTCGCTGACTTGGTACCCGTTGGTTATTGACTTTAGGACCCACGCCCTGCACGTCGAGACATTCACAATGCGATACTGCGACACATGCCGAGTCCAACTCTCGATCGCTTCAGCGCAAGGCGTTCTGCGCTCGAGGAAAGAATCGCTCATCCCGCCTTCCAGGAGCGTGTCGAGGAGGAACTCATTCAATACCCATTCGAGAAGACCGTCGGCGGATAAAAGATTACCGGCATCAAGTCCGAGTCAGCCTGGTTCGAGGAGGGGTTCGGCTGATCAGACAGGTACGGGCACGGGCACGGGCACCGGTGGGGGTGCGGCGAGTGGTGCGACGAACACAAGTGTAAATGCTCGTGCTGTGCCGGGTGGGAGCGCTTTTGTGCAGATTTGATCGGGCCTCGGATTCGAGACGTGATTCGCGGTGTGAAGTGTCGATGAAGGATCGTTCGTCGAGGTCGAGTTTTGTGACTCGCGGACACAACGAGAGATACTAATGCGAGTTTCTGAGGAAAAGTTGTATCACCCGTTCGCTCATGTTGGAAGCAGCGCAGTAAATTAGTGTATAGCAGTGAAGTCATGTCATGTATACATTGTATTGGACTGCCGTCTATGATGAAGTCGATGCTTGGGTGCCTCGACCGGAGTCTGGTCTGCCAGAATTCCGTCATGCGAGATTGGATGTATGCGGCGTTATTCGTTACATGTCTACTAAACCTATCTAAAGTATGCGATATCATGTCTTTCGGCTCCTCAGATATAAGGTTATATACAAAGCTTGAATGAAGCCTTACGGCGAAAGTCAAGTCTCGCATTCATCGCGCCCAACAGAACAGAGCCAGGCCATCCAAGGTTTTGACTGGTAGAAGCTTGGGACCTTCCTTTGTTGACTTGATGTGATGGTAAGACAGGCTGCTTCTTCCCCTTCTGATTTCTTTTTGTGGGTTGTTGCTGACGATGGTGAGAGGTAGAAGGCTCTGGTGAGAGGTAAAAGGCCAAGGAAGGAAGGGAAAAAGAAGCGGGACGATATCCGAGATTCTAGAATGGTCGCTTGATCGTAATCGTGGCCGTGGTGCCAGGTCGATCTCGAAACATGGTATGGGACAATCGGTTTACTCCTTCATAGCTTCATCTGCGGGCGCTCCAGATCGTTCTTGAATTGCCGTTCTACAGATGTTTCCGAGGGGCGTTAGCAGCCGCAAATATCATTGATCAATCGGTCGATCGATGGCACACATGTAGTGGACGAATGGATAACTAAACGAGTGATCGGCAAAGCGAGCAGCCGAGGAGACGAGCACACCAGCTCTGAGTCTGAGCCTGAAGGAAGACCGGGAGAGGTTCGAACGGCCCAAGTGCGAAATAGCTGAATGCGCACGACCAAGGGGTGCTCGCTCCCCTCGTAGTCTCGAGGCCCAACACGACCCCCATTCCTACTTAGAGAGAGGACTGCGTCCTATTCTGTTGTGTCCGATTCGACCGGACTCAATTCGACTCAACTCACCTCAATTGCTTTGTGAAATCGTCCTCTACATCATCGTCATCCCAGTTGTCTTCCCACAAGTTATCGTTGGGTCCGTCGCCTGCTTTCTTCATCGCGTCGAGGACGTTACCTCCGTAGTCTGTAGGAGGTGGGTAGGTGGGTATCATCGTGATCGTGGCCGTAATGGTGATCGTACAGCGCCGGCAGATGAGATGGTATGATGTCAGCGTAGATGTTCCAATCGAGTCGCCATATGTGTACGGGTCGTGATGGATTGGGAGAAAAAGCAGTGCAATATCATGGAAGCCGTCAGCAAGAAGAATCGCCTCGATTTGCCATCATGAAACACAACGTACCGGTCGCTGGGAAGTCCTAGATATGCGAAAGAGAAGTAGACCAGGCAGTCATGTCAGCCGACCAGCTTCGCGAACAATGCCATCACAAAACCGTGGATTCGACGGCTAAGAGAAGCGCTTCATGGCGCCTATAGAGCGCGCAGGCCTTCAAGGTCTTCGGACGTGCATCCCCTCACACCTACTCCTGTAGGGCATATGCACATGATCATGGTTCTGGACCCACCTCAAATTCGTCATCGTCCTCCAAAGCACCCAATTTGGGCAAAGCCTTCTTCTCGGTTTGCTGTTGTGATCCTGAGCCGTTTTTGACGTTGGCGTTGGCGTCAGGTGTCGAGGAGGATCCCGCAGCGGCGTTGTTCTGCTTGTCTGACATGGCGGCGGTGTATGATATCGAGGACAGGCTGAGGATAATAGATAGGTTTGATAACGATGCAGTCAACAACAAAGAGATAGAAAGACAGACAGAACCATCGATGTCATGTCATGTCATGTCATGCATGCCTCGACGCGCAACCATCTTCCGTGTTGGACCTCCACCAGGATGAGAGGTAGAATGATAGACAGATGAGCCTGATAATGAAATCGCGGCGATGCCACTCTCGGCGATTACTGTATTTATAAGCTACCATTTATCCTTCTCCACCTCCCGGTGTGGCGCAGCTGTCATCGATGTCTTGTACCCATGCTTACTGCCTTCGCGCCCCGAGACCGACGCTGACGCTCACACTGTCACTGACTTTTCGAATCACACTGATATCCTTCAGCAAACCCCCGGACGGTGTGGGAAGTGACGTTGCTACCGGGGGTCGTGGATGACAGGAGAATTCTTGTGACTCCTTTGTTCCATATTCCTTTGTCTACCCATCAGCCTGTCTGGTTCGCTGTACAATGGTAGGGGGGTCTGTTTGGAAGTATGGTCAGGTGGTCAGGATGTAAAGCATATCGCACGGCATAAGCTTTGGACTTGGGTTGTGATTTATGCATCTGCCGTGCAGAATCCGCTAGCAGCCAGTAGGGGAAGGAGGATGAAATTCTTCTAATGCTTTTATCCTTGGACCGTATTAGACGAGATAGGCCTCTCCGCGTTTCTCCCAGTCGCTATCCGCTATCAGTCTGATTGTCCGCTGAGGAAATCCAAGTCAAGAAGCTAATTAGTGCCACCATTCGTCCCGTCTCCTTACGAACACAACGGAGTAAACCAGTGATACTTTCCAGTATCTCCGTCAACGTAACACGCTACAGCTAGGACCCTGCACCATCGACAAGCGGCCCCCACTCACGCTGCGCTTCAAACTCACCTGCAGCCCACCATGGCCTTTGCTCTTCACCCCTTACTTTCCACTTACCCGGGCGCCTCCTTCTTTCCCAACGGCAACCTCAATGGACCGCCTCTCGCCCTTCAGTCCGGCGGACCATCCGTAGGATACTGGGGATACGTGCCGTGGGAAACGCCAGAGATGCCACAGTGGGACTTACCGCCTGCTATCAAGGCTGCGATAGAAGGTAGAGGCACGGGTGTGTATGGGCTGACTATCAATCCGAACGCACCCCTGCCTGCTGCCGAGATGGGGATGGGGATGGATCCTTCTCAGATGCAAGGTGTACCCACGGTGGGAACGGGAATGGGTATGGGTATGGCCGGACCGATGGGGATGGGCACGGTTGGAGGCCAGAGGCTGAATTACGGCTGGCCGAAATACGGACCAATGCCCCTCAGACCCGAATTGGGCGGTTTCGGTAAGTCGCATCGGCGTGTATCTCAATTGCCCTATCCTATCCCTCTCCCGCTATCGAGGGATCAAAAGGCTCCGGATCGCACCTTTTCATCTTCACGTTACGCGGTGAGACCTTCTGTCGCGAGCAGAACCCGCTGAGCTGACAATGTTCGTTGCACCCCTCGCACCCATTGCACTCTCTTGTGCACCAACTCAGTCGGCAAGACGAACCCCTTCGGTCGATCATTCCCTCATGGGTTCTACAAGACCACCTACTAATTCAGATCGAGCACGTGCACTTACACAAATACACATCTACAAAGTCGTTTTCGTACTCGTCCTTGTGCTAGCACTTGCAGAGATGTCTGTGTCTATGTTCGCGTTGGCATCATCCGCCTATCGCAGGGGCACTTCATGTTATATGCATTGCGTGTTATGGTCAGACGTTTTGGACCAGATAAATACAAACTAGCGATTATACGAGATTGTGATATCAGTCTATACAGTAATGTCCATGAATGTACTGTGAAACCGAACTTCAACGGTGTTCGAGGCATCTCCCGCCATACCAAGCACTATGAAACGCGCATATGCACCACTCCGCCCTGTTGGAGTTTCCGCAAAGCCGTTCATTCCTAATGCCTTCACGTTCGAGTAGCTACTTCCTGCCTGTTCTCCGCTTGTACGCCTCCAAATCTCTCAGAGCCTCCTCTTCATCCCTCTCGTCCTCCTCCGCTTCGTGTCTCCTGTCATACCCATTCTCATCCTCCAGCTCACCTTTGGCGAGCTTGTCGCGCATCAGATCCTTGATGCTAATCTTCTTCCCCTCACCCTCACCATCAGCTCCCGACTTCATGCTGATCACAGGATTTTTCTCCATCCTCTCAAACAGTACGAACAATCTCTCGGCTTCTCGTTCCTTCTCCTCCTGTGTCATACTGTCTAACCCATCGGCAGCGTTCCCGATATCCCCTCGAAGGGAGGTAACAGGATTGCGCATAGCTTGCGGTTCTCCGCCCAATGCTGAGGGGCCATCTATCCGAGGATGTCTAGACGCGATGGGTGATGCGGGTTGAACATTGATCGTTGTAGCAGAGGGGTTCATATTTGTTGTTGTTGTTGCTTCCGAATGATCGGTAGGTAACTCTTCGACCTTCGCCGGTGGTGGACCGGACAGACCTTTTTGGAATAGCAGGCCAGCGGCATTGCCGTAACCAATCTCGACACACAGGTCAGCAGCTGCAAGGGTAGCGAGCACGAGACTATGGTCAGTGATGCAGTAGCGTCATGAGAGCACGTCCTCCAGCCAAAAAGCCTACGGCAGGTGGTGGGGGAGTGTGACTTACCATCCCCCTTGCAGATAGCCCACATGAGCTCGCCCGCAGTATTCCGAGACTGGGTGTGTCCCGCACATCCCATCAATCGAAGTATATTCCCCAGTGTACCTTTCCGTGACTCCAGCGCGCCCGCCGCCGGAGATCGGTCGCTGCACAAACGCCGCAATCAGTGAACAGTCCAGTCTACCGAACGCAACAAGAACAAGGTTTACTCACATACTCGAAGGTAGCAAAGTCTCTTTCAGGTAGAGTCTGATGGGCTCACTCCCAGCAGCCGCTCGGGTCAACAGCAACAGCAGGGGTGGCAGAAGCTCGTCCATTGCGAGCCCTTGTGGTAGAGGGTCGTCTGGCTTTCTGGGCCAAGGCAGATATGTGTCGAAGAAGTGGTCGAATATCCTGATCAGTCGAGCTGGCAAAGCGCTCGGATCGTGCGAGCTAGTGACTGGCACAGCAGGACGCGACGTTGAGCTACTTCCACTGCCTCTTCTTGAGGAAGAGGGAGACTCGGTCTTCCCCTGCCCTTGTCTGGGTGGTGAAAGGGCATCGCCTGACGCTCTACGCCCTATTGCGCTGGGCGAAGACATATTACTGAGCTTATTCAGGAACGTTTTCATGGATGATGTGGGAGATGGTGTTGCGGGGCTCTGCGATGGCGACGATGGGATAGGCACGGAATGCCAAGTGGGCAACAGACGGGAGGTGAACGGGATTGCTAGCAGGACATGGATGGCATGTGATAGGGGTGGGGAGATATCGATGAAAGGGATAGCGTAGAATTGGCAGATAGTAGGGTAGAGCAGCCTGTTCATGGTCGAATATCAGCTAAACGACGCTCTCGTCAAGTATGAGCAGCTAGTCGAGCACACACAGATTGAAGCATTCGTCCCACTGTTCTGTGTCCAATAGGGGTCCAGAGTAAGGGTAGAAGCGTATGAGGTTGTTGCTTAATTTCAGCAATTCACTGAGAGCTGCATGATGAGGCGTCGTCGGTGATAGAGAAGTGAAGAACTGTTCGATATCGGAACAAGTCCATGTTCATGCCAGGTCAGTCTCTATATGCCGATGCGATGGTGCGTGCATCCTGAACTCACGTTGACGAGGGAGTCAACTACATCTTCCGTGTCCACCATCACACCGACCGCTCTCGGTCTTTCGAGAGTAACCAGAAATCCTAGCCTGCCCAATAAGAACAGCCGCTCCGTGTTCTCATCTTCGTTTCCTAGCGTTATATCCTCATTATCTGCGTTCTTGCCCGCCAATGCTCGCCCCACGGCTTTCGCTCCCCCAGAGCTAGCGAAGAGGTTCCTTGCTTCGGCATGAAGCACGAGCAGATTTGCTAGAACCTTGAGAGCTTCGCGAGCAGGTGCTGACGTGGGCAGAGGCGGTGGACGACGAGAAGCTGAAAAGACAGATGGGCAGGGGAGAGATGAGTGGTGAAGGAGGATGGGAAAGTGTTCACTGGTGAGCAGGGTCTCGGAGCCGACGGGATTACGACCAAGCGCCTTGATAGCTGTCAACGCGAGTACATAGACTAAGAAGGAAAACGGTCATCAGCTTCATTTATGCTTTTGGGTCTTGTCTATAGTTCGTGCGAGCATGTCCGCGACTGCAAGGGTATGTGACATCAGAGATGCATACCATCTTGCGGCCAAACTGTCCAAGGTGCATCCTCTCGATCATCTAGATCATCCAATATCGCGTCCAAGTAAAGTTCTCGTTCGGTCGGATGCACTTGCGTTGGAAGAGCTGCGACGTCACAGGTAGTAAGTATGTCGATGTTCCGGATCTCGTCAGCGAATGCATATGGCTATGGCTGACCCGATGCGGCACCAAGTGGGATGATGTGAACTCACCATTGATGACAAGATTCAGCTCTTTTCGCACCGCATCGAGCTTCTCTTCTCGTCTTTCGATACTCACGTAGTCCGAGGCCATTAACGGTCTCGAGCTGCTCGCCATTTCTTCCTCAGTGAGATTGAGAATCACACAAATTGAGGTATTGCTGTGGTACGTTCCTGATTATGCGAACCAAGTTACTTCTAAGTCCATAGTTTGACGAGTGTCATGTACCTGCTGAAGTTCCAGTCGCCCGACAGAATTCAGTACGATACGCTGAGACGGATCGTTTGTGATACTGTGAAGGTCGTTGATGATCGATGAGTTTTGTGAAGATGGGAACCGTCCTTTCTTCGTTCCCGTGTGTGGTACTAGTGCGTGTGCTGTGTGGGTGTTGTCGCGGCAAAGCGCACGCCAATGAGAACAACGTCAAAGATGTTGATGGACGGACCGTGATGTCGATGAGGTCGACAGATGCATGCAAGGAAAGTTTATGACTGCGACATGGCATCATCCCCAGGAGGTTGAGGACAACAATAAATGCGTTCGAAAGTCTGAAACTCGCGCAGCGTAGCAAGGGGTCATGCGATGATATTAGCACCACCGTCGCGCGACAGTATGGGGCTCCGGCCCCGCCATAGGCCGTTTCAAAGGCTATTTTGGTGGACTACACTGACTCTCTCTACATTATAATGGGACATGCATGCACCGGCGATGTGATCGGAAAATATGTAGGCGAGCAAAGGCAACTCCAAAAAGGAAAGCGTGCATGTTGTCGCGGGCCGTGGAAGCGGGGGAAAGCAGCACCAATAGGGGGACAAGTGGAAGACATGTCTAACTCTTCATGGGATGTGTTTCCTCAAGTTGATTCAGAGGACAGTACCGGTAGCCGTGATGTGATGATGTACAGTATTGCATTAAGCACCGATCTCATACAACAGAGCTTGCTCTTCGTCCTCTTCTTCGGCTTGATTCGCTTGTTTCAGATGTCAATAATGCGTTCGAAAAAGAAAGGAAACGCCTCTTTCAGCACGAGCCTTGCTTCATCTACGCTCGCTTGGACCATGTATCAGAACTGGCAAGGAGGCATGGAAGGGGCTCATATGTCCTTGTGGAAGGTGCGCCGAGCCCCGGGCTGCAGCTAAGAAAGCTTTCCCTATTCAGAGAAGACAGAATTCTGCGCTCGGACCGACCGCCGAGCCCCAGCGGTTCATGGTCCCTCCATTTGTTTGTCAGGCTGGCTTCTCGCATATCTGAAGGGAGTTCGTAAGCGCAGACAAATAACAGAAAAAGAAGCGAGCAAACGGGTACTGTATCGCCGATGAGCGCGGGGGATGCTTCCGAGGAAGCTGACAGTCTCCCTCTCCATGTCGGAGGGAATCAAACAAAGAGATGAACGGTTCGCAACCAATAATGATACTGACCCTTGGTCCGAAACCCGACAGACAGACGCCCCTAATCCTCTAATTTGCTGTTAGATCAGGAGTATCAGGAGTCCGGAACAGACGTACCAGTTCACTGTCTATCTTTAGCATCATCAGTCCTGGCCCAAAATACGATTATGTGCTCTGCTATACCGGACCGGTCATTGCTACGCAGTCAGCTTAGCTAGCCTAGCTAGAGGATTAAGCGACAAAACAGGATATTGCAGATGAGCCACGAAGACGGCGGCCTGGGGACCTCATTTTCCTCCTGCCATGGCTCGAAGCAGGATGTGATAATGCCACGCCATGGAAGCAAGAGATAACGTATCTGCCACACATTCGTTATCGGACGGCGATAAGACGACCAACAATTATGGTCACGATCAGAGGCACGAGTTACGGAGAATGTGTTGGGGGAACGGTTCGTAAGTTTCGATAGAGGCACGGAGAACCTATACGTGAGTTATTGGCACGTTTGGCTTTGCCCGCAAAGCACGTACGTACCATACCTATATGGCGGCATTGGGACGGGTTTATTTGGATGCCGCAAGGTAGATGATCGCCAAGGCGTGCATACGAGCACATACGACTGTTGGGGGCTCGTGACAAGGTCGATCAGTTGTGTGAACAGAGTGCGGAGTTGGGTGATAGAGCGGACCAAGTGTTGCAAAGGTCCAAAAGTGAATAGAAAGGAGATATGTGCACGGCGTCCAATGACATGCATAGCATGACACGCGGATGACATGGATCATGACGATCGCTGGCTCGCTCCAATGCATCTACGTACTCCTGTTCTCTTGTGGCGTGAGAAGAGGAGCGGCAAGTGAACTGTAGATCAGATGACAACCGCATTAGCTGGACTACGCTAAACGTTATCTTGATTGTGCTTGGAGTCCCTTCCCCACCAGATCATACTCCAGCATACTCGCGGTCACGAGATCTGAGATGATAACATGGTTGTCCGCCCCACTCCACTGCAGCTGGAAAATCAATTGTTCTTTGTTCTCATGCTCCATTCCATGCAGATCATTCAGCTGATCATCCAGTACGTACAAGATGCAGTACGTCCGCCCCACCATCAAATAAGTCCGGTGGGGCGATCCCTTCCTCGTTGAACTTATGATCGAGGTACGGCAACATCGGAATTTCCGTTCCTTGAACTGTACATCTCTGGTTGATCTCCGTTCTCCATCGGTATGACCAGTGCGGCGCTGCACTTTGTTACGCTACGACGTGATGTAAATATGTGTCTCGAAGTCATGTGAAACTCAATACAAGAAGATATCGTGACCCCTCATCTGACCAGTACGTATCCAAGGCAGCGATAAGCGACGCAATTTAGGCTCATGAAACGGGGTTTGCTCAAGCAGTGATGGAGATGAGATCTGGGGCGGCGGGGAATGGATCTTGTTGTTGCGATATGTCACGCCAACTCCAAGGCGGAAAGGTGGGCTTAAAGTCGATTCGTGATGTGCAGAACCGAGAGATACGTTTTATTTGCTTGGCGTGGCGTTCTCTGCGTTTCATTTAACGAGGAACATGCAGTATCTTAACGTGCCTGGCTGCCTGGCATTGGTTCTTTCCACCTCGACAATACTCATGTGCTCATATGTCAGACGTGGAGCAATAAGGGGGTCCGCCTAGCTTGGCCATGGAAGACGACTTGGCAGGGGAATGTAAGTCCAATGCTGTGTGCAATATTGCGGAGATGGGCCCGCCGACCTTGCTTCTCTTACATGATAAGGTATGTGCTGTTCGATATATACTTCCGCTCCGAACGCGTCTCCGTGCAAATACTGTATGAGATCACGGTCCATGGGGTCAGGTGTTGGCTAGGCAAACTCTCATCCATTCGATCGATGTAGACGAGTGAGGTGGATCATGAAGGTCCCGGGAAGAAAGAATCTCTATGCACAGCCAGATAGCACTATGTGATACATGTAATTTAGTACCTTACGGCGGCTCGGGGATAGGCGACGGCGGTGATACATTCGCTATAAGCTATCTATCTAGCCGTGATCTTCGATCGTCTGCTGACCGAAGCGGTCGCACGACATACGCAGACATCTGATAGGTCATTCGAGGCTAGGACAGATGGATATGCAATGTAATCGGGCATAGGTGATTCGGCCATGATATGGGCACGAAACCGAAGTGCCGGTTTGACACGGACCCGCGGACGGACCGACGGGAAACCCCAGCGAGCGTACAGTAGCCTAACTAGGGAGTGGCCGAAAATTAACTGATTTTGATGGCTGTGATGATGTTATCTCTACATCGCCGACCACGCTGGCTCAGCCAGCTCATCGGAACGATTCCGAAGACGAGACAAGAACAAACAGGTAAACCGAGTCTTCCGGAAAGGAAGGGGTTTCGGAAAACGTCCCTAAGAAGAGACTCGCCCTGAACGTGGAATCAAGTGGTAGATGGAGATGTCCAAGCGAAGTTTTAGTTGAGGGCAGGGCCATCGTATGAATCCCGTTCGTTCGTTCTCTTGCTCGGCGATGAAACGCACCCTTGCTCATGGTACCTAGCTAGCTCAGGTATGACCTTGTATTGAAATTGATAGGGTCCCTATAGGGTCGATAACGAGGGTAGGCATGATAGGAAAAGAGGTTGTATACCGGGCGCCCCGCTTGCGCTCCGCTGTAATAAACAACGAGCACGCTATCTTGCACCTCGCCGTCTATAGGGGCAAACAAGGGGCATCTATATCGCTCCATTTTCGTTACTACCAGGCTAGCTGCTACCTTCCCTGCCTCCTTCTGGCTCCCTGGTCTTGCAAACAAAGGGACGTGAGGATGAGATGAAGATGCATGTACGTAGTTCATTCCTTCCGGCGGTAACGTCTCGCTCGCTGTTTCTCCCAAGAAGGGCAGCTGTTGCAGCTCTAAAGATGCTCAGCGAAACAAGGCAGCTTATCCGTCTCTCCTCGACAAGACCACGGGGAAGCTAGGGTCTATCTATCGCCAGCGCCTCTTCGCTCATCGCACTCGATCTGAGAATCCTGAAAATTCTGCCATGTATTGAATTTTTTTCTTCGTGATATGTCTTCGTTTGGCCAATGTTCTCGGTGTACTCGACAGGATATGCGTTACACATAGCCGACGTATCGGTCGTTAGGCTGGGGATTGGGATGGCAGACGGACTATGGATCTCGACGGCCGCGGATCCTGCCTGTTTCAGTGCGTCCTGCTGAAAGATATGGATGGTCATGGAAAAATGGTCCGCGTCGACCATGTTCTGTTGAAAGCGGTCGCCATACATGCGGTAATGAGTAGGGATCCTGCAGGGGGGGTGAGGGATTCAAAATTGCGCAAGAAAGAATTGCAATTTACCTATCAGCAGTCAGGGGAACCCTTCTCACCTCGCATCGCCGGACCGCGGTGACCGACTCCCTTGTCAAGATCCCATCTAAACAAAACGCAAGAACCAGAGCCAAGACGAGAACATCGCTTAAAGATTGGGAGAAATCGTCCATTGATAGCCGCGCATTACGATTACATTGGCAAGCGCGCAATCAAGCGGATATGATTCGTTCGGTGTAGGCATTGCCATGGTACTATGCAGATTATTGATGCTTGGCTGAGTATGGCGGTATTCACGAGCAAGCACGAGAGGGCTCGCATCCGACTCCGCAGCTGTCGAGCTAGCTATCGTGCTACGGTAGACAAGGCCTTGGCGTGCGGTTATACATGCGTACTGGCGGCTTGGTGCCACATGTACGCACGCTTCCTACTTAGCTACGAGTCTGTGGGATGCACGCTGCTACAGAATCATAAACAGAAGAACGATGAGAATTGGGGTAGAGACCATTTGCCGATCTAGGAGATAGGAAAAGGGACAAGGCATCGACGTAGCAACGTCATCGATCTCATGGAAATGCCGTCATGCCCTGACAGGCCACCACACGTAGGGGTTGGGGATTCTTCCCGCTCATTACTTATTATCGAATCTTGCGTCGTGCCGAACGGATTTTTCAGAACTATTCGAAATTGGCAAGAAACAGGCATCGCTCAAGGCCGAGCACACATAGACCCAAAACAGGTGATAACTAGCTAGGTGGCTTATCCTGTCTGAGAAAGAGCAAGCAATTCGGTCCGTCCGTCTGTAGAAAACCGCAATCAGCTGTTTGCCAACGACAGGATCATGCATCATATCAAGGGCCGCGGTGACCGTCCGTACGGCCTGACGACTATGCTGATGCAAAACAAAACGTACAAACACTTGCTTCCTTCCCGTTCGGTATCAACCAGAAGGAACCAACACATACACACTATTTCGTATCTCCTGATTTCCCTGATATTTACAGCCCCCTCTGTGTTTTCGCCCTTTACAAACAGACGAGTAATAAGGTAAAGAAAGCTACAGTAGGCTATTCTTATTCTCTGTCCTGTCTTAGTCCGCGGTCGACTACATCCGAAGCGAAACCGAGTTTTCGTCCACTCTGAGATCCTGTGCTCTTGCGCCCATGTATCCGTATCAAGGGGAAAAGATGCCCGGCAATGAACCGATTGGTTTTGCACCCTGTGCTCTTGCCCCTTTGCATGGACGGTTTTAGTGCTCTTTGCCCCCTTGCATTAGGTAATCCCCCTTAACAAGGTCAGGCTAATTCTGTGTGGTGTGTTAATTTCGCACCTCGGATTTCCCCTTTGGATCCCACCCTTTGGTCTCCAGCTCCAGGCCGACTTGACTGCTGACAACTCCGCGGCCATAGCACATCCATCCCATGTATGCATGGCCCACCACGTAGCAGCTTTAGCTCAGCTACGGCCTCACTGCTGCTTACAGCTGCAGCGACCAATCCCAATCAGGCTTTGATTCGCCCGAGGGTTTGCGAGGGCCTTTTCCTTTTCGCCAAAACGCACACCATACCGTCACCACCAAACAGCACCCAATCCGATTATCCAATCCAAATCACCCACTGTCCTGTTCCCTATCCCGTCCAGATTGGTGGTGAAAACACTCAAACACCCACCAAGGAACACCTCCCCCCTCCTGTGTTTAGCATCTTTCTCACCGTAGCAGCCTAGTCGGGCTTTCCCCCCCCCCACCGACCATCCCATATCAACCAAACGTATCTTAACAACCAACCATCGCTTTTTCTCTCTTCTCTTTTTTTTCCATCTCATCTCCTTTCTTCTATCCTTTCTCTCCTATACATATAATAGCACGGTAACCCTCCCTACGAGGTTGGCCAAACACCTTTTCTCCCTTTATTTTCAGCACAACCTTTCGACGAAGCGCTGCATCGTTGCTAGGATTCTGATTCACCCTCCTCTACCGCCCCCTCTAGATCAGAATCCTCTTGACCCGCTTCTTGGCATATAAGCCAGCCAGCCCGTTCAATAAAACCAAACCCCCCAACCCTCCAGCCCACTCGAAAATAGCTAAAAACATCTAGCTAGGGCAACCTTTCCTAAACAAACCAACTCGTACATAGATTTCTACTTAATTACCCACCTTTTTCTCCCCCTCACAAACCAAACAAACAACCTCACCTTACATCTCCCGAATCCCAATCGTACAATATGTCTGACCACGAGAAGGTCGGCCACACAGAGGAGGCTCCTACCAAGTAAGTCGATATCCACGCTGGTTAATGCGTTCAAGATGACTGACTGGAGCTTTTTTTCTCTCTCTCTTAGGGAGTCCTCCCTCGAAAACAAAGTCCAGGGTGACGCTCCTGGTGAGTGGAGCTCTTGGATTCGCACGTGCGATTGACCTCATAAAGCTAATTTTCATCGTTTCCTTCAGCCATGGATGCCGCTCCCGAGAAGAAGAAGCGAGAGTACAAGGAGATGGAGCATGAGACCAAGGGTGATCTTCACGCCAAGGTTGACATGAACACCGTACGTATCAATGCATACCGCCTTATCAAGGTTCGATTGCCTCACAATACGGATCAAACTTCGTCCCTTCTCACTGCCTTTATCTTTCTGAAATGTCCGACTGATCCCAATGGCTGTTCTGCCTGTTCTGCGAACAGATCCAGTTCACCGCTACCGACCTTTACGACAAGGACAAGGTAGATATCGAGCACATCGTCATGGAGGAAGTCTTCCAGCTTCTTCAGTGTGACGAGGCCGGTCTTACCGAGAAGGAGGCCCAGGATCGAATCGGTATCTTCGGTCCTAACAAGCTCGAGGAGAAGAAGGAGAAGTGAGTGACTATACACGGCTTACTTCAGCGCTGCCAGCATGCGCTGACTCGCCCTCTTTTACAGCGTCTTCCTTCAATTCCTTTCCTTCATGTGGAACCCCCTGTCCTGGGTCATGGAGGGTGCCGCCATCGTCGCTATCGCTCTCTCTAACGGTGAAGGTGAACCCCCAGACTGGCAAGATTTCGTCGGTATCGTCCTCCTTCTTTTGATCAACTCCACTATCGGTTTCGTCGAAGAACGAAACGCTGGTAACGCTGTCAAGGCCCTCATGGACTCCCTTGCCCCTAAGGCTAAGGTCAAGCGAGACGGTGCCTGGAAGGAAATCGAGTCTTCCGAGCTTGTTCCCGGAGACATGATCTCTTTCAAGCACGGTGACGTTTGTCCCGCTGATTGTCGACTTACCGAGGCTATTGATGTTTCGTAAGTTGTTAATCAAGTCAAAGTGCGAGAGAACGGCTGGCTGATTAAATACTTCAACAGCATGGACCAGGCCGCCCTTACTGGAGAGTCTCTTCCCGTCTCCAAGAAGCTCGGTGACGAGTGTTTCTCTGGTTCCACCTGTAAGCAGGGTGAGGTCGAGGGTGTCGTCATCTCCACCGGTCCCAACACCTTCTTCGGTCGAGCCGCTACCCTTGTCGGCCAGGACAGCGACCAGACCGGTCACTTGCAGATGGTTCTTGCCCGAATCGGTACCTTCTGTCTCGTTTCCATCGGTATCTTCGTTGTCCTCGAAATCGTCATTCTTTACCCCAGATTCCACTACGGCTACCGACGAGGTCTCAACAACATCCTTGTCTTGCTCATTGGTGGTATCCCCATTGCCATGCCTACCGTCTTGTCCGTCACTCTTGCCGTCGGTGCTCAGCAGCTCGCCAAGCACAAGGCTATCGTCACCCGAATCACTGCCATTGAAGAGCTTGCCGGTGTTACCATTCTTTGTTCCGACAAGACCGGTACCCTTACCACCAACAAGCTCACCATTGACAAGGAGAACGTCAAGTGTTACTCCAAGTGGGATGTCGAGGGTGTCTGTCTTCTTGCCGCTTACGCCTCCCGAACCGAGAACCAGGATGCTATCGATGGTTGTGTCGTTGGCACTCTTCCCGACCCCAAGCAGGCTCGAGAGGGTATTCAGCTCCTTGACTTCAAGCCCTTCAACCCCGTAGACAAGCGAACCGAGATCACCTACCGAGACGACCGAGACGGAGGCAAGCTCAAGCGAGCCACCAAGGGTATGACTGGTATCATCATTGAGCTCTGTTCCCGAGGCAAGACTTCCGAGCTTGAGGACCAACTCGAGGCCGATGTCGAGGAGTTCGCTCGACGAGGTCTCCGAGCTCTCGCTGTCGCTTACGAGGATGTTCTCGGTGACGACAAGGAGTCCCAGGGTAACGGTTTCGAGCTTGTCGGTCTTCTTTCTATCTTCGACCCCCCTCGATCTGACACCAAGCAGACCATCGACGACGCTATGGCTCTCGGTGTCAAGGTCAAGATGGTTACTGGTGACCAGCTCGCTATTGCTAAGGAAACCGGTCGACGACTTGGTCTCGGTGACCACATGTACGCCTCAAAGGTTCTCAAGGAAGGTCCCGAGGCCGGTGGCAAGCACGCTAACCTCGACGAGATGATCATGGATGCCGACGGTTTCGCTGGTGTCTTCCCCGAGCACAAGTTCGAGATCGTCAAGCGAATTCAGGCTCTTGGTCACCTTTGTGCCATGACTGGTGACGGTGCCAACGATGCCCCTGCCCTTTCCCGAGCCAACGTCGGTATCGCCGTCGAGGGTGCCACTGACGCTGCCCGAGGTGCCGCCGATATCGTTCTTACCGAGCCCGGTCTTTCCACCATTGTCCACGCTATCTACGGTTCTCGAGTCATTTTCCAGCGAATGCGAAACTATGCCATCTACGCTTGTGCTGTTACCATCCGAATCGTCGTCTGTTTCGCCATCATGGCCTTCATCTGGCAATTCGACTTCCCTTCGTTCATGGTTCTTATCATTGCGGTCCTCAACGACGGTACCATCATGACTCTCTCTCTTGACCGGGTCTTGCCCTCTACCACTCCCGACTCTTGGGATCTCGCTGAGGTCTTCGCCTTCGGTATCGGTTACGGTCTCTACCTTTCCGCCTCTACCATCGCCCTCTACGCTACCATGCACTCCACCACCTTCTTCGAGGACAAGTTCGGTGTCAACCCCATCAAGGCGACCAACGACCCCGAGGGTCACATGGTCATCTACCTCCAGGTTGCCATCATTTCTCAGGCTCTTATCTTCGTCACCCGATCTCACGGCCCTTCATGGACTGAGCGACCCTCGATTGCTCTTATGCTTGCCTTCTGTCTCGCTCAGCTCATTTCTTCCATCATTGCCGGTTTCGGTGACTGGGGTTTCACCAACGTTCGACACATCTCCGGTGGATGGATCGGTATCGTTTGGGTTTGGAACATTGTTTGGTACTTCCCTCTCGATGCCCTCAAGTTCTTCATGAAGAAGACCATCATTGCCTACCTCCAGAAGCGAAAGGCCCGAAAGGGTGCCGTCCCCGCCGTTGACGCCAACGGAGAGCGACTCCAGCGAACCGCCTCTCGACACGAGTCCCTTTACTCCAACCGAACCTCGTTCCTTTCTCGAGCTGCCAACCGACTCCGAGGTGGTGCCAAGATCTCCATGTCCCAGAACGAGCTCCAGCGATTCTCCTCCATCCAAGCCCAGCAGTCCGGTGCCGCTCTCACCCGAGCCCACTCTCGACCCGCTGCCGCATAAACGGTGTCTCCTCCCCACACCGCGCATCTTGTAGCCTGACTGCTTCCGCACAAAGAAGAATCATATCCTTCGTCTCCGCCCCCTCCCTTTGTAGCAAGCAGTCTTAGGTCTAAAATTTACAGCCTCTTATAACATCCTCATCTTTGACTTCATCCTCCTTATCGCATAAATCCTTCTTGCATTCTATTCGAACCGCATATACAATCCTCATCCTCATCCTCATCCCCCATTACTGTTTGGCGAGTCCCTCGTAGCTCGTTTCAAATCGAATTTGTCTATTCCTTAATTCCGTAAAGAAAGACTTGTTTGAACGTGTCTCGTAGCCTAGCTTTTTTTTTTCTCTTACGCATAGCAGCACATCCGAATGCAGATCTGATCGGACTAGAACAGCCTTGGCTCAAAAGCGAACATGATGAGCACGAGCAACTGAGCTGATAAGCATAAGCATTGGAACAGCACAGGTCATCTTTAAGCTTGCATGTTGCACACAAAGTAACGACAGTAACTTACCGATAAGGATGTTTGCAATATAAGCGTGAAGCAAAGGGTACGTTGTGCTGTCCGACCAAAGGTCAGGAGGATGACGTCTCGATTCTGACCGTACCGCTCAGCGCGCACCGGACCAATATTGTTAATTATTGTCATTCATTCCCGCTCGCTCCATTACAGTGTTGTACTGCATCGATACTAAACCTTGCGGATATTGAGACTCAACCTTGACGACCGACGACGACCGAACGACATGCAAGGCAAATTTGGGGGGTTCTTGAACAAGGCTCAGGCCGCTCTGAAGGTATGTGGGAGATAAGTGATCTTTTGCGTCTTATCGGCCGGGATGGGTATTCTGTCCTCCTATCCTACACATCTTCGCTCCTCCGCTCAGTATCCGTGATCCGCCATCAAAGGTGTTCATCTCGACGATGTAGCCCAGCTCAGCCTAGCCTGACCTGGCTTAGTCAATCATACATACATGCACCCTGGAAGGATGTACATAGATCTTTGTTGTGAAAGTGAAAGCTGATCATCGCTCATCATCTGGGTTGTGATATAGGACGGTCAAACACGTGCAGCAGCTGGCGGATCAAGCCTGATGCAGTCCTTCTCTCTTCCCGGAGAGTCGGACAAGGCTGCAAAGATCTTGAAGAGCTTCCTCGGTGAGTCCAGTCATCACGTACATGTGTCATGTAACGAAACAGAGTCTATTGTCACGCAAATCTCCTGCGTCCGCTTCCCCTCCATGTAGCCCGTATTTCGAAAGGTGTTTGCACAACGGAGGGTCGAGCTGATAGTCGCCTTCTACCTCTGAACTCTGTGGTATTATGGTTCTTCAGCCGACCCGAACGCACCTCGTACTGCACTCAACTCTATTCCTAAGGCGGTCCTCCAGAGAGCCAAGGGTGAGTGGAGCCTTCTTCCCACGCCCATAACATTCAAATACCTCATCCACTTTACCGTGCGGTGCTCATCAAATCAAGCGGGTCCTGTGATGACTCCTTCATGAAACCTCTTTTCTGCACAGCACAGGGAGGTCCCAAGCTGACTATTCGATCACCTCTTTCTCCGCGCAGGTCTCGCCGTCTTTACCATTCTCAAGGCTGGATTCGTGTTCTCGGGTAAAGCCGGCTCGGGACTCGTAATCGCTCGGTTACCTGATGGAAGCTGGAGTGCGCCGAGCTGCATCGCTACCGCCGGAGTAGGATGGGGTCTTCAGATTGGAGCTGGTGAGTGCCGTCTCTTGTCTCCATTTGTACCCTTTTTGTCCCACCGGCACAGGAGCATGCTGACGGGTGCGGGATCTATAGATCTAACGGAAGTGGTGATTGTCCTCAACTCTGACGAGGCTGTCAAGGCGTTCTCAAGAGGAGGTAACGTGACAGTAGGCGGTGAGTATGTCTCTGATGTCTCTCACAATCGAGCGCTCGAAATTCAGCGTGACAAATGAAAGCTGAAAGCTGATCTGACCTCTGTGTTCATATGATAGGTGGTATCTCTGCTGCTGCCGGCCCCATTGGCACTGGAGGCCAGGTATCCGCTTCTTTGGCTAACCCGGCCCCTATGTTCAGCTACAGTCGATCAAAGGGTATGTCAGCCTTTTTTACAGCTTTCACTCTCTTTCTCCATACAGCCTGCAAACGGATTATATCGTTCGCGATGATAATGATCGAGGTGCAAATAACCAAGCTGACGATTACGGGCGTCGTTTCAGGTCTTTTCGCTGGTCTGACCCTCGATGGAACTATTTTGGTGGAAAGGAAAGACGCCAACCGAGACTTCTACGGAAGCAGTGTCTCGTCTACGGACATCCTGACGTGAGTGAGCGTTGTATTCAAGCCTGGTTATTTCAACATACAACGCTGTTTCGAGACAGGACGAAGCATCGGTGTTCAGGAGCTAATGCTTGTTATCGCTTGGCGTCCTAGCGGACGAGTACCTGCTCCTGAGATCGCCTCTGAGATGTACGATATCATTGAGGGTGAGTCATCTATCGCGTCGTCGGCTTGCAGACACCTCAGACCGTATCGTATATACATGTGTACATGCTCTACTCGGAACAAGAGGGACTGAAGCTGATTTATTTGCCTTCACTGTTCAGCTGCCGAAGGTCTCGACGAATCCGGTCTCCCAGCTGAGGCTTACGTGCCCGGTGCTACGGGTGAAGCATTGCCCGTCCCAAGCCCTTCGACTGGATATCCCGTTGGAGGTGCCGCTCCGACATCTACGGGCACTGCTACTGGCCCTGTCGGCGCAGGCTCCGCTCCTGGCGCAGGCAACAAGACGGTGTTTGACGCTGCCAGTGGACAATGACTGAGCCTTGAGACCACTCAGGATAGCGGCGTGATGTGATGTGAACTAAGACTAAGAGCTGGAAAGGGAGATTAGGCAATGGGAAGATAGTACACGATAATCTAGTGATTTGTAAGAGTTGTCGGACGATTCGATTGATCATTATGTCGTAACATGTCTAAAATTCTATCCTGACAATGTCTCCTGTGTGCCCGCACAGTGTTTGCATATGGCGATCGGACTTTTTCAACGCTGACCGGATCATAGGATGAGATGCTGAACCAGACGAGCTGACATACAGTATTCGTACTGACCACTGATCTAAGAGATCGCACGCACTCTCTGCAGTCCCGTAGGTTGAACCGTGAACCTGACGACATGCTTTTCTGCTGTGAGCTCACCGCGACTATATTGTACCACCTCTTCCTTTCTCCCGTAGGATCTTGGATAGAATGCCTTGTATCATCGCAATCGGCTAGGGTGCGTCAGGTCATCCAGTCCTTTGTCCTCCCGTAGTAAGTCTTCGATGCAGATGATACATATGAGATAAGTAATACTGCTGAAACATCCACAGGGCAGCATCCAGCACCCAGCGTTCAGATCGGTTCGACTACAGTGATAGTACACTTATGTTCGACCCTGTCAACCTCCTGCACTTTACTGCACAGCTGACCTGACCGAGGAACTGTGTACTCAACAACACGCAACGCAACGCAACCGCTGACTGTCATTGCGTGTCACTCTCCATCAAACTGAAGTGAACGGAACGGGACTGTACCCTTGTGCAATACGAGTACAGTAAGTACTGTATGTACTGTATTGCTCGGTCTTTCTTTCCCCTTTTCCTCTTGTTAGTCATGGATCAAGAGACACATCATGGTGGCCTCGCTCGGAAATATGCGTCATGTTTCGCAGTCGAGTGACGCCGACGCCCACGCCTACAGTTGACATCGCAGAAACGCACACGAGCATAAACACGAGCGCAACCACCAATACAACAGAATGAGCCTCGAGAACGACCTCGACCTGAAGCAGCGGCAGCAGCAGCACAGGGAAGCAGTGATAGTGAACCAAAGGACCGAGAGATGGCGCATGGGGTGTCAGTCGATATTTGCTGGGTATCTTGCGGGAGCTCAATGCTTGGACGACGTGAAAGTGGCGGTAAGTGGCTGTCAAGCAGACTGTCATCGTACAATATACCGTATGTATCTGCGGCGGGATCTCCAGACAAGGCGATTGTTTGGACGTTGATGACGATTCTTGCCTCATTAGTATTCCAGCCCAGTCCAACCTTCTTTACTCGTACGTTTTGCCTTTCCTTTTTGCCTTCCTCCCTGTCACTCTTTCTCATCCGACTTTGAGCTATGGCCGGTGCTGTGCCATGGCCTCTGCATCTGCCTCCGCCATATTACAGGGGGAAAGCCGCAGAATTCTCTCGAGACTCAAAGCAGCGAGGCCAATCAGTATATTCGAGGGATCACCTCACCTACATCGACCAGAAACGTTGGGCCTGGCGCTGACGGGCGCCATCCACACCAATAGATCGGGTCTCACCAAACAACAGATCCGACCGCTCGCACTGCAGCTCCAAGACGCCCGACGAACGCCCACGTCGGCGCTGAAGGTGAAGCGGAGGCTGTCTCCGTGGTCGCGACTACGAAGGGCAGCATCCTAGATTTCTGGTCGACCGATCATGCCAGACTGCTTCGACCCACCTTAAGATCGTTGCTTAGTAAAGACGACGCTTCTCCCGATGATTTTTCCCCTGCTCGACAGGTAAAAGTATGAGAAAGGGAACGAACCAATATCAACACCAGAAGAGCCGTCGACGCCGAGGTCCGAGTTGCGGATGAAGCGAGGCTCCATGCGACTGACGTGAAGGATCAACAAGAAGAAAAGGGCCCGCGCGAAGAGGAGGAAGAGGCGTTGTTACAGAGCGTTCTGTTTGATGTGCTGAGCGGATCAGATAACGTACGTGCACAGTCATCTTTGAGTACTGCAAGAGGGCTCTCTGGTGTGGCACAATGCCTACAATGAAAAACATCCCTTAGCTCTTGGCCCTCACAACTCTTTTTCCTTCTGCCCGTAGCCGCCTAAGGTTGCACTTTCATTACATAGGTCATTCATCTACCTAGTCTTCGCTTGGACCAATCGCTCGATGACACCTGCTGAAACTTCTCAAACGCTCTCCGTGTTGTTTTCTAGATTCTGAGCAAGCTCGCCGTAGCATCTGGATCTCTGGATCTGGACGATCGGACGACAAAGCGCTGGGTCCTGACGAAGGAAGGGAGAAGGGCTTTTGGCGTCTAGTATCGTAGTCTGCACACGAGTGCAATAATGCGGCAGATAGGAGTACCCGTCCTGTAATCATCAGATCTATATGCGGAAGGGCTATACCGGTGCGGCCCCTCGTCTACTCTATCTATCTGTGTATATCGTCACAAGCTCGATCTTCAAATCCAAACCCGACCCTCGGTTTGCGCGAGACCACCTCAGGATGCCCGGCCGTAATGACCGGAATGATGTCAACCGCCGAACCGTGTTTTGAGTCCCCCTCCGCATCGATCCTCCATCTCGACCATCTCATCTCAGGTCTCCGTTTCCAGACAGGGTATGTTGTAGATCTCGGTGTTTGTTACCATCGACAGTATGTTGCAGTTGAGCATGTCCGACGGTTCGTTCGTTTGCTTTCAATGCCGATCAAGTGACGCGGAGAGATGTTGATCGGTGAAATGGAGACAGGACATGTTGTATGGGGTGGAACACTCCATGAGACCATTGTCGGGGTACAGGTGGGTTGTCGCCCGGCGTCAGTCTCCCTCACTCGTATATCCACGCTGAACGGCGTGTTTTGCTCTTTCCACCCCGTCGACTGACTCTCATATAGCGGCGGCAGCTTTTTCAGGCTGAGCAACCAGGACGCCTGCCTGGATCATACCGGCATACAGACCATGCTCGGCTCCGAGAGGATAGGTATATGTCTTTTGAGCAAGGATGGAAGGTCCATCAGCCGGCGAGAGCTCGAGCTGAAGCAAAGCGAGCGTTTGTGTTAGCCAGAATCCTTCGTCTGCAGTATTCCTTCGCACTTCCTTCCTTGACCCGCGGTGACAGGAGCTGTTACTTGGCGGATAGCTGAAAGAATGCGGAGTCGGTAGGCCAAAAGGTCGTCAGTCATCAAGACTTACTAGCGTGATGAGATCCTCGAGCATGTGGGCTTGACCGACAAGCATACCAGCGGAAGCCTCATGATCGACGTGGACGACATGGACGTGAAAATGGTCTAGATCCAACACAATTAGGTTCGAGGAGTCAGCTCGCGCTCCTCGCCCAGCCGGGCAGATTTGTCCCCGACATATGTATGAAGAGGCATGAATTTGAGGTGCAAGCGTGTAGGACGCACAGTATGAAGGCTGATAGTGCACAAACAACCGAAGTTTGCTGGCGGGCACGTCGTACTTGGCTCTGACGGTCTCGAAAGTCTTCTGCTTGATAGACTGAAGTAAGGGGATATGCGCACGCGTGAGATCTCGGAGGGTACTGATACGCCGCGTATGAACGAGGACGGTAAGATACTGCGAGAAAAGGCGGATCATCGGTCAGTTTAGTTTGACATTAAATCAGTTTTCGTCCAGCCAGCCAACTGCCGTGAGCAAGTGGGAAGAGAAGGTCATCACGCCGGATCTGGAGAGAAGGAGTGGCGATGAGGCACTTACCAGCGCCGACATGGACGTTTGATCCCATTTCAAGTCTGGGAGGAGGACAAACCCATCTTCGCCTTCTTGTCGGTACAGCACCCTATCTGCCTCTTTACGTCCTTCGAGTATGGCGTAGACCCTATTGCGGGGCAGAGGTCACAGCGGCATTGAGATGATTTGCAAGCGGTCAGTGATCGATCCTGTCACCTGCTTGTCCTGTCCTCTACACTACGCAGGGCCGTTGAAGAGTCTCCGATAGAGCATAGCATGGGATGTGCAGCAGGGGAAGCATAGAAGCCCGCATGTATTGGGGAAGGATAGCTTGCAGTGAAGTTCAAACTCACCAAGCAAGCCGGCTCTCATCAAAACTACCAATGTACCTCTTAACGACGGTATCGTATACCTCCCTAGTCTCGGTGACGACGTATCTCTCCTGAGTCGAGTACTTGCGGATATGGGCCTCGGTAGCTGGGTGGATGATTTTGATGGCTAAATCTGCTGAGCGCGTCGGAGGGGTCTGAAGCCATCCATGGGCCGAGAAGTACTGCGAGTAAATACCAAAGACGGTGGGTTGGTTGATTAGCAGATGGCGTCAGCTCATGTCTGTCGCTTCATTGCTAATGAGATGTGGAGCAGGTACATCGTGACATGACTCTGCGAATATTACTGAAGAGCTAGCTACCAAGCTAGCAGGGCAGGATAAAGTGGACACAGAAGTGCTGTCACGTCATAATATTGTACTATCGTGGGAGATTGGGACAGATCCAGCAAGAGCCAGCTATCTGCGCTGAGCAGATAGCCCAATCACATCAACCGAATCGAGCCCGCTCACAGGTGCATTCTCCAAGAACACATCCAATCTGTCTAACCCGCTCACGACGCCCTCAACCTGATCGGAAGCAAGAACAGTCTTCTGGAGATGTACGATCGTCGGCGAGTCGGAGAGCGTGCCCAATACGTAGATCGAACCTGTTGAGGTTGATTCGCTGAGGACACGAGTCGGGGTGAAGGCTCGGAGAGTGCTAGCGCTGATTCGTTGAGAGTCTGTTGTGGTTGCTGGATTTGAGCTCGAGCTGGACATTCTGGCTGGAAGTCGTTCTTTAAGACTACAGTACAAGAGACCAGGGGCAGGACTATGATGAAATGAGGGACGAGATTGCTGTCAATTCAGAGCTTTAGGGTCTACAAGATGAGAGAGAAAAGTTAAAGTGGGAAGATGACGTGAAGCGTTAAGGGGAATTCTCGCGTTCGTGCCAAAGATCACGCTCGAACATTACTCCGCGCGTAGCGAGCGCTCTCACAATAGTCGTTCGGCAACCGAGGCTACCGGCGATGTAGCATTTACTGTAGCGTGCATGACAGGACGTACCGACTATATACAAATGATCTTCTTCTTTACTTGTGTCAACCGACTACACTGCTTCCCATCTATAACCCCCTTTGGCAGAAACGGGTGAAGTGCAGACGTGGAAATCACCAAAAGAACCAAAATGCCAGAGCAGAGCTGTGGCAAGAAAATCAAGTGGATTGGAAACGGGCTGGATGGAAGCAGATAGTGTAATGTCCTATAAACAACTATTGAGGACAGGAATGTCGCTATTATCAATCAATGGAAACTTAATACCGGACGAGTACGTTCTTTTCATGGTTCAAGGAGGGGAACGGGGCCTGAAGATGGACACAAGACTCGCTCAAGGCCACCATTGTGCATTGTTCATCTCGGCAACCAAGGCGGCGTGATCTGTAAACAAATAGGTTGAGTCAGTACATGTTACTGTCATAGCTCGTATGGAATCATTGACTCACCCAGACCTCGAAGGTGCTCCGCTGTGTCGAGGCCCTCTTCTTGGGCCTTCTTGACCACACCCGCGGCGACCTCTGCACTGACCTCCCTGATCCTGTTCAATCGAGGATACAGCAGACCAGCGGCCTTCTCCTCCTCGGTCAAAGCTTCGGAGAGAGCAATAGCAGAAGCGGTGATCATACCGCTCGATACGGTCTTGGCGCCGGCCTGAAGAGCACCGAAACCGATACCGGGGAAGACGAGGAAGTTGTTTCCTTGACCGGGTTCTCTCAACAGACCATCTCGCTCGATAGGGTTGTATGGCGATCCGGAAGCGAAGAGGACTCGTCCGTCTGTCCAGTCGAGGGCGTCAGAGAAGGAAAGCTCGCACTTCGAGGTAGGATTGGAGAGGGGGAAGATGATGGGGGCTTTGTTGAGCTCAGCCATTCGTCGGACCTCGGCTTCTCCGAAAGCACCGAAGGTGGTGGAGAGGCCGACAAGCGCAGTCGGCTGGACATAATCAATGACTTCGGCCAAGGAAGGGTACTCCTTGCCCTCAGTGTCGTTTCGGATGAAGTACTTCTTGTGAGAAGCTACCTTGCCGGAGACGACGTCCGGTCGAGTGGAAGTGATGAGACCCTGTGAGATAGCTCGGTCAGCTTTATCTAGCATGCACACAACGTCAAGTCCAGCTTACCTTGGTGTCAATGAGCCAGAATCGCTCCCTTGCCTCGTCCTCCGTCAGACCTTGCATAGTGAAGAAGTTCATCATCTCCTTGGCAACACTGTCATGAATCCTGTATCAGCTGAGAGTTCTCGCAGTCATCAATAAAGAGCTAACTCACCCGACGGCAGCACTTCCACCGCCGAGGAAGACAACCTTGTGGTCCTTTAGGGACTTTCCTGAAGCCTCCGAGGCCTGCTTGGCAGCAGCGAGGAAACCGGCAAGGATTACCGATCCGGTACTGACAGGATAAGGGATGGTGTCAGCTGATGCGTAAACTCATCTAGATTTTGATGCTCACCCTTCAATGTCATCGTTGAACATCCTGTACTGCTCCTTGTACTTCTCGAGGAAAGCGAAAGCGGCTTCTGAGTAGAAGTCCTCGTGTTGAATCACAGCCTTGGGGAAAGCCGAGGCGGCAGCTTGCATGAACTTGTCCATGAACTCGGTGGCCTGGTAGGAAGTGACAAGGTGAGAAATGGGAGATCGAGATTAGTCACGATCAAAAGGAGTTGAAATTCATCAGTCTACTGACCTCCTCAAGAGACGCTCGGGGTCGACGCAGTCCGATGTAGAGGGGATCATTCCTGATGTTTTCGGTATTCGTTCCCATACTGACAAGAGCAACCCTCGATCAGCTTCTTCGACCACAATCATTATTTGAGTGCGCCGAAAGCTAACATACTCAAGAACAACAGGGAGACATCCGTGGGGGTTGACACCGCCTCCAGCAACATAAAGGTTGAGTTTGCCGACCGAGATACCCATACCGCCGATACCGAGATCGCCGAGACCGAGAATTCGAGAGCCATCGGTGACGACGAGGATCTGAGGGGTGGTGGAGAGTTTGGAGGCGTATTCAGAGAGGATTTCGGGAATTCGGTCCTGTTTGCGGAATGGCAACGGAGAAATACGTTTAGCACGCATAAGTCTAAGCTACGAAAAGTTAGAACGCTGCTGAAACAAGACTAACCTTATCGTCGATGGAAAGATACAGTCCTTCGGGTCCCTGGTAGATTTGAGAGTACTTTTGGCATGCTTCTCCTACAGTGGGAGTGTAGACGATGGGAGCTCTAGCAGACACAAAAGAGTATGTATCGTCAGCATGCTGATGAAGATCATGCTGACGAAGATCCATGAAAGTCTAGCCGAACTCTTTGCAATTTTAGTCAACGAGTGAGACGCTCTGAGCTAGGCGATAGAGCGGAGCACAACCGCTTAGTAGGTCCACTACCGGTGGCAGTCGAGGGGAATTGATCGGACTCGACTCGATACCAGCCAAAGGAGAGGTTTCGATGACCCGGCAAAGACAAGAAGATGCTAGGTGCAGGATTGACTCACAAGCCAATGAGATCGTCTCTGATAGCAGAGAAGAAGAGTTCGGGGTCCTCTTGTCTGATTCGAGCGAGATGTACGTGCTTGAGCAGGTCTGTAGGGAGGTTCTGAAGGTGGGCTTTGAGTCGAAGGAGATTTTGAGAGGGAGTGATAGCTGGGTGAGGAGAGGGAGATCTTGAGAAGGAAACTATAGTGAGTAAGAGAGGCGAGATTCAACTGATCAGCTGCAAGTTGTCGACAACGACACGAGGTATAGTGGTCAAGCTCACCAGTCTTTGACTCGTTGCCGTTGGGTGTCAGAGGAGGGGTGAGGGTACCGACATCATTGTTAGTGAAGGCCGAGAAAGCTCGAGCAATAGCAGCGGTCATCTTGCCGTTGGATCTGTTGTCGTATAAGGAGGTACGTCTGGTAGTGGATAGAGATTTGGATGCTGCAGCAGAAATAGTCGAGGATGTTATATACCTGAGTGAACAAGCAGCGTGGGAAGACGGAGTATTCACTGGCGGAGGCGGAGTCGATAAGCTGCTTGAAAGGAGAGGTGACGATGATAGACGTCTATTGATCCTACACTGTATGGCCGGAGTAGAAGAGGTGGAGTGACGAAGACTGATTGTAGTACGTGTGACTGATCTGTTATCTAAATGAGGAGCTCTTTGTGGGGTAAGACCAGAAGAAGAATGGTGATGAGAATGAAAAGAGGAAGATGGAAGTGGGGAAGCGTGATGGAGATGTCTTATATATGGAGGAATAGGATTGGGGAAACGAGGAGTGAAGTTGGTTGACGATAACGAAGGGGTGCGCATTGCTCAAGCAAGCTGGAAATGCTATATGCTATGGCGCGAGGACTATTGGTCAGATGACACAAGAGGCAGAACGATAAAAGGGGATCGTTCGGGGAAAGCGTCCGGTGTTGACGGGGTGTGGGAGGAGCTGCAAGGATGGTAGATCACAAGAAACTCTAAGATTCGAAAATAAAGGTGTGACAGCTCGCGCGGAAT
Organism: Kwoniella heveanensis BCC8398; assembly: GCA_000507405.3. Taxonomy (NCBI): domain Eukaryota; kingdom Fungi; phylum Basidiomycota; class Tremellomycetes; order Tremellales; family Cryptococcaceae; genus Kwoniella; species Kwoniella heveanensis. The sequence goes on from KI669500.1 coordinate 129,459, forward strand.
TAGCTAAGCTTTAAGCAAGAGAGAGATAAATTCGAATTTCTGATATCGATAATGCGGGGTACTTGGGCTGGATACAAGTGCAGCTGCTGCTCGTGTGATAAAAAACGCGGAGTGACCGCCGTGGAGTAGTCCAGATGTGACCGAAAAGACCGATCGAGCGGAACAGGAATGGAATGATATGACGTCCGGGTTCAGCTGTTGGGTACGGGTTCGGGGAATGTGACGTGCGTATTGCAAACAGCTAACTACTGCTTCTACTTATGCACCATGTGAGAAAGAAGAGGTGCAGATCTCTTGGCTGTCGAATGCAGATCAGTCTCTCACACGATCAACAACTCATTCCCCAATTGAAGGGAAGATATTGCCCCAACCGACGCTGAGATCTGATCATGTTCAGGCTAAGAAGCGGCAATGCCTTCCTCGTACAATAACTCTACAGTGCGAGCCAACGATCACAGCGTCAGCTCGACTCGAAACCTGGACCCGTACGCAAGCCCAAGCTCAAGCTCATGCTTCGTGAAACACCGACCGACAGATCGGTCCCTCCCTCCCTTCCTCGCTTTCTCCGGAGATGAGCGAAAGTTCGAAAATAAAACAATGATTTTGCGTTGAAAAGTTCGAAATGATAAGATCAAAATTCGAAAAGATAGGCCTGTTTAACCCTGAATGCCTAGGAACCGACTCGATTACAGCATTCACACTTTCCGACTTGTTCCGAACACCGCAGCCTTGCCTTGCAGCCCCTAGCTAGGCCTTCATCACAGTTGGGGATGAGGTCGGCACTGCCTCGGATTCCACGGGTTTACCGGGGGATGCCAATGCGCTCATGAAGGCATGCATTGTCAACTACAGAACGGACCATCGAGTCACTTTAACATACTGCAATTGTTTCTCCTTTAAAAGTCAGCACGTACATAAGTAGCATGTGAGTGAAAGACGGCGGTCCTTCCGTCATAGCGATGGCATGAGTCAAGCACCACCATGGTGAAGCATAAAGATAGGTGCCCCAGAATCGTTATCTATGCGACTTGTTCCGGTGGGAGGTTGGGCCACGTGGTTTTCCTCACTCGCGTCGTCACTTGATCCATGCCGCCGTCATGTTGAAAGGATCTTCGACTTGGGCATGAAGTTTTGGACGTTTTGCAAGATTGTTCACATGCGCCCTGATTGTTGTACAACGAACGCCATGAGTACTTCACAGCAGCCTGGCCTCAGCTACAAAGGTGAGCGCAAGCGACCGGGCTGATTGCAGCTCAATTCGAGGTAGAAGCATCCAACAGCTGCTAACGCCAGTTGTTCTTACTCTCTCTGGTCGGTCTCAGAGATCGCTGATGCGATCGTGTCCTTCTGTGAGTGGAGCGCGAAATCGACCCATGTTCCACTAAGCCAAGCACACTGAGATCTTTGGCTGACACTATCATCGATTCATTCCTATACGTCTCGACATACACCGATCGCGATCACCTTAATTTCTGCTCGATATAGTGGAAATATCCATCCACACCCTTTTATATCTCCGCCAAATATACCCCCCCTCCACATTCACCCGCCGCCGAGCTCACTCTGTCCCAGTTTATCAATCCCGACACCCGCAAGTCAGAGCTTACATCGCCAATGTCGTCAGCGCTCTGAGCGGGGAGGTACATGCTGGTAAACTGAGGAGGATGACGATGGTGATTAAGGGGGTTGCGGATGGGTTACCGAGGGAGAGGATGGTGTTTGACTTGGGTTATCTGGCAGAGATTGATAAATTGAGAGAAGGGAGGAATGCCGATGTTGGGTGGGTGACTCTCCCTTTCTTCCCTTTCTTCTCCGAGACCGCATCCTTGATCGTAAATCATCTTGATTCTTCGCACTCATCTCAGATTGATACGAGAGCGGGAATAGAACTGCTCGGCATGAATCTATCGCACTAAGTCTTAGGGCGGAGCTGACGGAATCTCGTGCTTCATCTGATGATGGTGAATCACACCACACGAACAGGCTCATAGGTGCACCGAATGCCGACGAGCTGGGATTGATGTTACGCGGCTTCTTGATCAAGCTGAACGCCTTGGACGGTCAACTATTAGACATCAAAGGTGAATGCGGTAGTTGAGTCGTCAACCTGGTCCCTTCCCCACACCGCCACCTCTTGTACCTCTACCCTCTCCTTGCCCTCCTTGCTTCGCAATGAGCCACCATTACACGGGTGTAGTGTCCCTGCGATGCCTGGGCGCAGCGCATCATCATGCTAACGGATTTACCGTTCGTCTGCTTACAATATCTTCATCTTCGCACGCCGATGCCCTTGTATAATTGACTGTGGACACGGATTTGTCCCACAGACGAAACGACCTTTGCGATCATTGTCGAGACCAACGATTCGCTCGAGCCATTAAGCAACAGCGCAGAGGATGGGGTGAGTGGTCAATCACAATGGCGTTGGACTGGCCGGCGTCCCACCTATCTGCGAAGCCCCATAAGCTTTTCATCTCACGTCGGCCGTTCTTGCTAATTCTGGTGAAATGGGTGTTGGCTTTTTCCAGTCGATCCCACCATGGGTTCCAGCACTGGCGAATGATACCCTCCAGCCACCTTCTTCTCAAGATCTCGAATCGGGCATCTGTCCCGAGAAGCACGAGCCGTTATTGAACGTCAAAGCGGTTGAGACAGGTGTGATCGATGTGAGTTGCTACAGCGGACGGGCGAGACGATACATCTCCTACCATTTCTTCACTGGAATAAATCCGTCATGACAGTCCCCCGTTATGTTCTCATTCCGTGTTTTCAGCTCTGTCATTTTGTCTTATGCTATTGACTTCGACTTTTTGTATCTGAAATGAGCGGTCCTTGCTGATCCTTGCCTTTCATACATGTTTCCCCTCCGATGTACCGCTTGACACGATGCGACTTCTTTGTCATACCGCACTGATCGCACTGATTGCCTACACCCTCCACCATCGACGTCACTTACGCGGGATCCACGCATACAGATCCGGCTGATGGTCCAAGAATGCGTCGCCAAAACAGGCGTGCAACATCTTCGTCCGGCCGTCGAATGAAAGTAGGAGGGTGGTTGAATCTTGGCGGTCACGGATGAAGCATCAATATCGAGCATCCGTTCATCCGATCATCCAATCAATCAGTCATTCGGGCATTCGAGCATTCGAGCATTCGAGCATTCGAGCATTCGAGCATTCGAGCATTCGAGCATTCGAGCATTCGAGCATTCGAGCATTCGAGCATTCG